>WAAD01013072.1:21264-61488 GCA_013389945.1 Fregata magnificens
GACCTAACGAGCTCCCTGTACTCTTCTTGAGTAGCCTGCCCCTTCTTCCAAGCGTGGTAGACTCTCCTTTTTTTCCTGAGCCCCAGCAAAAGCTCCCCGTTCAGCCAGGCCGGTCATCTTCCCCGCCAGTTCGTCTTACGGCACACGGGGACAGCCTGCGCCTTTAAGACCTCCCTCTTGAAGAGTGCCCAGCCTTCCTGGACCCCTTTGCCCTTCAGGACTGCCTCCCAAGGGACTCTCTCTACCAGCGTCCCGAACAGGCCAAAGTTTGCCCTCTGAAAGTCCATGGTGGTGGTTTTGCTGCCCCCTCTCTTGACTTCACCTAGAATCGAGAACTCTACCATGTCATGGTCACTAAGCCCAAGATGGCCTCTGACCACCACATCTCCCACCAGTCCCTCTCTGTTTGTAAACAGCAGGTCAAGCGAGGCACCTCCCCTGGTAGGCTTGCTCACACTGTAAGTACTCATAGATCATACATATCAGAAACTTTGTAACTGAATTTGCTTCTGGCCTGCTGCTATTCAATGTATAATGGAAAAGGATATTCATTGCTAGACTGATGGGCTGATCACTCACTTTGAGAAAGCCAGTAATTTCTATTAGCGTAACAGAAGAGCAGCTGTAGCTTTGCCCAGAGGCCAAAGATGGTGCCTAAAGAGGAGAATATTAGGGATAAACAGAAATTGTATTTCCCTTCAGTACACCCTCTTCTTCAGATCTGCTGATTGTACATAAGAGCAGAGGAGCATACTAAGTATTTTGAAACACTTCCTTCTAGAATGATTCAAAAGCTGCATGCATTCTTTGGATAAGTTACAATGTTTTTGTGACTTTGCCTTCCAAAGGCAGGTGAGTCAAATTTACACCTCTTTTTACTTAGCACCCAGACTACCTGGGGAACCAAAATGCATGTCTTCTTGAAGAGAACAAGAATTTTGAATCTCTTGTCTTATCATCATCTTCCTTTGCTACTTGAATATATCCCACAAATCTCTGTTGCCATGGAAAGCTGCTCTGAATGGCTTCTTGAACTCTGTTTAGCCTTCCTCTTAAAAAAATTCCTTCCCATCTGTCTTTCTGTTCGTCCTTCCCAGCTAGCCTCTTGCTGTTGGATTTCAGTCCAATGCTGCTGAAGCAGACTAGGTACACAGAGGTGGCTAGTCCAAGAGTCCTGGCTCATAAAGGAAAAGCACACAGTTACAACCACACAGTAAAAAATTAAATTGGCTTTATATTTCTTTTATTTGATTAATATTTTATACTCACCATTTGGTGAAAGGGGGTGGAGGGGGAGGTTGTTTGTTGCCTTCGTTTTTACTTGTTAAGTGTAGAAGTATGGAAATTAGTTAATGGTTTTCTGGCTTATCATCATCAACACAAGTGAGAAATATTTTAGCATTCAGTTGAGACCAAATGCTTCCAGAAAAGGAGATGATGTCTTAAGGCATTTTTATTGATATTTAATTATGCGTATCCTTCTATATAGTGTATGGCATTTATGCACACATGCGATATATACTGTAAGTAATGGGCCTGTTTGGCTTGATTCAGCTGCCATTAAATGATAAATTGTTTCTGATTGTGGATTTAATGCTGGATTCTTGGCTGTAGCATATTTAAATCTTATTGGGGGTAAGTAAACTTTCGATTCTGTTTACAGGATTAATAAGTTTGGATGGTGTTGGTTTTAAAGCTCCTAATGGCAAAAACTGTAGGAAAATCCTTTTGCAAATTTTGTTGATGCATAAGCATCAAACAGGCAGTTTGTTATGCAGAATTTTCTTGTGCAATATTTGTACGAGATAAGATAGAAAATATGAACAGCCATTCATACTTGTCCTGAACCTCTCTAAATCCTTTTTCTGAACCACTTTTCCTATAGGTTGGGGGTATACGATATGTATCTAAATTAATCTGTGATGATGTCATCTTATAGTTATGTGAAATGGTTAGTGTGTTAGATACCAAATAGCTGGAATGAAAATTTTTCGCAGGGATGAATTAATGCATAGCACTGATTATTGAAAATTTCCATAAGCTATTCAAACAACTTTTATTTTTTGATTCCACAGCAATGGTAGTGTAAGCACATGAAATTTTGCTTAGCGAAAATATTACCATTAAACTGAAAAAATATTACCAAATCTATGTATTTTAATTTAGCAGGTACCCAAAAAGATGTCAAGTAAATTGGACTCTAGCAGATTCTGTGGATGAGCCAGTAATTTGTGTGCATGTTTAACCTTATAGCTGGGGTAGAGCAAAATTGGTTTGGATGACTGGTTTTAAGAAAAAAAGGAATTAGGCTGGTGCTGTAAAAAGCTGTTAATCAGATAAAATGTGGCTATTGCACTTTTTAAAGACTAATGACGTAACCCTTTTGGGCAGTAAAGTCTGTAAGACTACACTATTAGAATGAAATTTTATTTGCTGAAAAATTAAAAAATAGAGATTAGCAAGCTTTACTTTTTATTGAAGGAGGAAGATAAAACACTGCTTTTTCATTTTTTTTTTCCTCTTTTTGGACTTCCTTGGAGATTTTGGAATCTTCCTTTGCGTTGGAGATCCATCTGCCTGTATCGGAACCTGGCTATCAGGGTCTCATTTTGAAACCAGACAGTTAAACACCTTATACAAGGTTGTTTTCAGTAAGCATGGCCATTAACAGCAGGATTGTTTTCAAGATTTATAATTAGAACTAGCTGTCTCCTCCAAGAAATAATATAACTCACTGTAAACTAAATGCTTATGTCCATTAAAGTTCCCTAAATTGCCCATGAATCAAGAGAAGCTCATCTCTGATGGCCTTTTGGGAGCAGATGTGGTTCAAAGTAAATGAAGTAATTGATTTGATAGGTAATTCTCTATAGTCACAGACTGAAACTTGAGGAAGGTGAGAAATTCTACATAGCCCAGCATGTTGTTTTGGTAGTAAAATATGTAGTATCTCAATACTGATATGAAACAATGTGAACATCGGTAAATAACACCCCAGTGCGAATATAAGAGAGTGGGATAGTGGGGATGGATGGTCTATATACCGAGATTTTTGCTTATTTTCCAGAGACCTGTCTGGCTCATTTGGTTGGTGTCCTTCATTCATCCTATGTCTTTGTGTTATTTTATTTCTAGAGGTAAATTATGTGAGTTCCAATGAAATACCAGTACTAGGAGAGGAAAGTTATCCAGACTTTTCCTTTCCTCAGACATCTGTGTCTACCCCTGCTGTATTTCCTGAGTCTTGGCCTTTCACCAGGCTAATTCACAAGCTCACTGATGCTCTCTTAATGCTTTTTATTTCTGTTATGTGGTGAAAAGCTTTCTAAGATTCTGCAAAATGAATTTTTGTGTTTCTGAAAATAAGTCTAGGCTTTCCTCCTTCCAACAAGCCATTTTGAAAGTCTTGCAGTAAAATCATGGTTTGAGTTTTTCTACCTCATTTCATAGCATCGTTTCATTGTTTATTTTTCTCATCCAGGTAGGTAACCTTTACAGAATAGACCATCATCAGTTTGTTCTAAACTTTCTCAAGTTGCCGTGGGGAGAACAGGACCAGGACCCCATTTTCTTCTACTGCTGTCACCACAACTTTGTCGTGATGTATCAAATGTGAATTGTTGGCAGATGAATGTTTCCATACAGCAGAAAGCCAGTTACTTTCACCAGTATTGTTGGAGTATCTTCACAGCAATTGCCTTCTCTGTCTTTGAAAAGTCATTAACTTTCCTGATTGCTCCCCCATCATTCATAACAACTGTTTGAAGAGTTTTCACTGAAAGGACAGACTCAAGAGCTCTCCATGTGAACTCAGGTGTTCCTTGAGGTGAAAGATGTGCTGCATGGCTAATTTAAAGTCACCTTCCCATGGAAGATGAAGTCTTTTAGGGCTCTTCAAGAGACTATGTACTTGCATCGGTTTAGGGCTGACTAATTACATGAATAAAGCAGAAGGATGCTGCTTGTACAAACCATGAGAAAATCAGACACCTGAATTTAAAAAATGGCAAAATATTTATCTGCAGTCGTGACAAGGGGCATAACAGAAATGATACTCAGCTAAAATCTGTGGCATAAAATCTGTCCTTCTTGCTAACTAATTGATATATTAGGTCACACATATTTTTCAGTATTTATTTTCATGGTGAAATACTTACAGGAAGTGAGAAACTTTTGTACAAATCTCATCTCCATAAAGGAAAAATATTTTAGGATAATGCTAACACTTTACGCTGATGTACAGCACCACATGATCCTGTACGGGTTAAAGAGTGACCGATTTATATTCAAGAAATATTTGAACACACAAAGCAAATATAATTTGTCTGAAAATACTCTTTATTCTCCCTTGTCTTCCTTGCAGGCATCAGTACTCTACTTCTTACGTGTTGGGATTCTCTTTCACCCAAAAGCTGTACAACAGCTGTCACTCACCCAAATAGCTATGGTACAGCCAGCTCCACGCTGCCTTTTTGTAGAACCACAATTTTGCCCTTCCTCATTGAAATATTCATGGCGTAAGATGTTTCTGTAACAGTGGAAGTTGAAATTTATCTAGAAAGGAGGCGTCTTGTGAATAAACCTTTCATCAAATGACTGTACAAAAATCCCTGCTGGTTCACATGAATCTTTTCAGGATTTTATCAAGTTCGGTCACAGGTTTGTTGATGTTATTTCAGCCTTTGAAAGCATTTTTCATTTGCCTGTCCTGGTTGAACAGGAGCTCAGACTGAGACACTGCAATTTCCAATGTTTGAATAATCTGTGAATGAAAACCCAGACGGTGCCCTCCAGTCCAGAGAATGGTTCATGAGCTCTGTGCTAAACTAGTCATCTTCCATAATTATGTTATGTTGTTTCACTGTGGTGGCATGCTGAGTTACTTTAATTCATTAGACATGACACTGTATTATTCGAAGAATGTAAGGGATCAAAAACCAGTGGACTCTGCGACGATCTGTAGAAACCCTGTTCTCATTCCTTTCTATTTATTTGTTTGCTATTCTGGTATAGAAAAAATAGTGACAAAGTTCAACTCTTGTAGCAGGCCCAGATAAGTCAAGCAAGTAGTATAAAAGTAAATGGATATATTAAAGAAAAAAAACCAACCCCAAACCTGAAAAACCCTATCTGTTATCTAGCAAAATTCTTAGGATAAAATCGTGACCTGAAAATACAGAAGCCTTTGCAAAATTAATCCCTGCAGGCTCCCTGTGGAAATGGGAAAGAACATGCTTGATTAAGCCGGTGCTAACCTTTCAAAATCATGTTTCTCTGATATTTATTCCTTGAAATAATAAAAGGGGACGTGTCAGATGTTGGAAAGCCATAATGTACTCCCTTGCTTGCTACTGCCCTTTTCTAACCTGAGAGTTCCTCTCCCAGAGCAAACTTTTAAAATAAAAAGTAAGGCCTTGGTTCATCCTTTTTGTTGACTTTCATACATTTTGTGGCTCTGCAGTTGCACCAGTTAAATTACAGAGTAAGAAAATTTCTATCCCTTTTCTAGCTCTGCTAGAAGGCCTTAGTCTTCTCAGTGACAAATGGTGAAACACATTCATAGGTCTATACAGGCAGATTTGGAGAACATAAAATCTATCACGTGGGGGCTGCAGGAGCCTGTGCACCCTCATCCACAGAGCCCCTGCCCTGCTGCCCCCTTCCTCACTGTCAGCTCAGCCCATGCCTCGGGAGGGCTGGCATGGGGGGTCCAGGCATTGCTGGACAAGGATGGGGGATGAGTCAGGCTCCAGGTTGAGTGCAAGGAGCAAGTCAGTGTCTGCTGGGGCTGGGCATGGGCCTCGCTGCAGCTAGGCTTGACTCAGGGTGATGGCAGCTGGGGGGTCCCACGCGGGGCGATGGTGGTTGGTGGGGGACGCCTGGGGCCCAGGCAGCTCCGTAGCGCACATGGGAGGGCAGGAGCGCAGCTCCCCCGGGAGAGGTTGGTATCAGCAGAGAAACCTGCGGGTGGGAGTCGTGCATGTGTTTGCCATGTGTGAGGCTAGAGAGGTGACAGGTCCTCAGGCAACAAGGCTTTTCTGCTATTTGTAACAATTAGTAAATTATTTCCACCCTCACATGTTGCTCTGCTTTGCCTGAAAGTGCATAATTTTGTATAATTTCCCCCAAATTGCTCCCGTGGTGATAATGGGGGAGTTTTCTTCCTGGGCGCCTCAGTGAGATGTTTGTGTTGGGAATTGTATGTTCTATACTGTTAATGAATAAAGGCAGGAATTTAATAACTTAAGAGTTTAGAAATGTGCAGGGTATCTTGGGAGGAAAGGTTTTCCTTTCAGCTTCGCCACTTCATTGTTTGCATTTACTGAAAGTTTTGCCTGGGCCTGTATAGTACCGCAAAGGAAGGCTGTATGGCTGAAACCTAGATATTGATGACAGATAAACACGATTCACTTCACGTTTACCAGGGGATCAATACATCATTTTAACTAATCCAAGAAAAATGGTACCAAGTTAACACACTGCAATTTTTTACCTACATTTGAGATTGGTACAAATAATTTCCTTCTGTGTATTTTTGATGTGATGCTAAATTATTCAGCTTAAATTCATGACTAATCTCTGGCTTTCAGTTTTTCCAGTCTTCATAAAAATGCCAAAAAACTACTATAATTCATTAAACAGGAAACAGCTTGCACTGTATATGTAGACCTAGCACCACATGCCTTAAATCTGTTATAAAAATGGAATATCTAAGTTACAGTGGTGTAAAATAGGAGAAAAATCATTTTTGCTGGATCTTTGTGTAAGATACAGAGTAAGAATGAAGTAATTAAGATAACTTTAACGTCCTACTTATAGTCCTGTCATAATCTTGTTTCTAGCTGAATAAAATCATCCTCTGGATTGCTTTTTAAACTGTGTTTCATATTGGGTTTTGCTTCCTGTCATAATATCCTCTTACCAGCAAAACAACTGTCCTCAACAAGTCTGCCAAGTGGAAAATCGATTTGGTCTTATGTTGACCCCTATTTGTTCTGGTTTAGCATTTCATTTTCATTTAACAAAAGGTATACTATTTTAGATAACAAATTTTTTTTTCTTAACTAACCAACTATTGCAGCTTTTCCCCTAGTAGGCATAAACTACTGTCAGGGCTTACCTCAGCTGTTACAGCAGCTGTGATTATGCCCTGCTGATCTCATGGAAAAGCTGGAGCTAGGAAACTAAGATGTCACGAAAATAGCTGAGGATGAGGTTTTGAGAGAAATATTCCTGTAATTTGTTGGAATGGGGGACCTGAAATGTGCATTTCTGACAACAGTGACAGATTCATAGACTCTGTACACTAATTAAAAAGCAACTTACTCTAACATATTAATCTACAAAATGACAGCACCAGAGAGAGCTGCTCTGTTTTGTGCACAAGCATGGCAATGCTGAAGTGCCCTTCTCCTGTAATGACAGAATTTTATATTGTATACAAAATTCAAGGATAATGTTAAGCAAGAAGCAACCGAAGGATTACTTTCTTCTGGTGTGAAGCATATGGGGAGATGTTTTGCTATAAACTGTATGTTCATGTGCAAGACAGAAAGAAACAAAAACTTTTCATTTGTTCTTTTCTTTCTCTTTTCATTGCTGTTTTTTGTTTACATGGCTGTGGTAGAATCCAGCTAAGAAGCTAGAACAGAAGAATCAGATAAAGCATTACGTAATCATTTCCACAACTAATTCTAACTAATTTTTTGCTCATATCAGTGTAACATCTTGGGATTTTCATGCTTTGAGATTTATCTGTGGAATTCCTTTGTATAAAAGTTTCTTGTATTGGATAAGTGGTACAGCTTCCTTGCATCCTCCAGCAATAATCTCAATAGATGTGTCCATCGAGGAAAGAAAAAGAACATATTTCAGATGCGCATGTAAAGCACCTCCAATATTATATCTGCATTCCTACTTCAGCAATGACTTAGATGAATGTCTTGATAGAGGACAAGATGACAGTTAAATGGAAATAACTGAATAATTTTGGGTTTTTACAAACATCACTTTAGTTTGCTTTTGAATATAGAAAAGTAGAACTTAAATTCTATATGTGTAACAAAATACTAAGTCTGTATAAAATGGAGGCATAATAATGCTTTTCAGGAAGAATGTCAGGCTTTAAAAACCCCAAAATGAACAGCTCTGTAGATGTCTAAGGATACAATAGTTGAATCCCTTTTGGTTTTATTTATTTATTTGCTGTTTCTTCACTAAACTTTCTCCCCCCGCCCCCAACTTAATGGCTATGTCCTTGAATATTCTTCTTATAAGCATTTAAATATCTGCTGAAGTTCCTAAGGCTGCAATTTGCTTGTATCTTCCATCTGTTTCAAATTCATTATAAACACATACAGTCAGATCTTCAGCTCTATAAAAGCATCATATGAAGTCGGTGGAGCTACATGGAATTTCTTCAGCTGAGAATCTTGTTTGTGATATTTGTGTATCCACTTTTCCTGAACCCAAACTTGTTTTCACCATATAACTACAATTTTTTTCACCATTCTGATCATGAAGTGATATTAATTGCCTGATTTTGACACATTCACAATTACATGAAAAGTATTCATGTAATATGGGTGTGCACTTTACAAAAATGTTTAATCAAAACTCCTTTCATAAACTATTTTTCTAACCAAATGTTTACAAAAGGAAAGGATTTATTTTTAGTACTTTTCTTGTGTTGTCAGACTCCTGTAATGGTGACACAGGCAGTTGTTCATGACCAGGGAA
Organism: Fregata magnificens; assembly: GCA_013389945.1. Taxonomy (NCBI): domain Eukaryota; kingdom Metazoa; phylum Chordata; class Aves; order Suliformes; family Fregatidae; genus Fregata; species Fregata magnificens. The sequence continues at coordinate 30,004 of WAAD01013072.1, forward strand.
GATGACAAGGACTGCTCTAGGTTAAAAATCTGTATTTACTGGTTAGAAAGGTCATGCTTGGAAATGTCCACATGCATTGTTTTTTGCCTTCAAAGACGTCATCTTCAGTTGCCTTATTGGAGAAGTTCATTGTGATGCATGAAGGGCCAAGGTGTACGCATTGTTCGAAAGAATTATTCTACTACATTAGTAGCCAGAAACCATATATAGAAATGGGGTAGAGTGAAAGGATATGGTGGAAATAATTTACAGTAAATTAAATAGATTATGTTACTTATTTTTACTGTTATTTAGCATAATCACAAGTAAAAACCAGGATAAGATATGAGCTGGAGAAGGAAACGGAAGTGATTGACTTTGCATTACAATATTTTTTTATGTTCAATTAGGAAGCTATAGCAAACTTGGATTCCATGGTATTTTCTCTAGATATCTAATTTACTCTGTAATAGTAAATCAGTAACTAAACCATTAAATGCTGACTCTGAGCAGATTTTCTGTGTGCTGGGTTTCTTTAGCTGTAAGTGTCCCCAGATGAAAAGCTTGCTTGTTTGTTTGTTTATTTTTAAGTATACAGTGCAGGTCACCAGTAAATAGCTCCTAGAAGCATTCAGCAATCAAATCTTCCTAATTCAATTCTTCTCCCAAATATGACATATAAAATCTGTAATTAACACCAAACCACTGCAGTTCTGGCACTGGCATTCAGAATGCTGTCTCTGAGGTACCAAAGAAGCCATGGCAGATGATTTCATTGCCACCAGTAGTGGGTATTGTGTACCTTCAATATCAGTCTTCATGGTCTGACACAAATCATAAGACTTTTATTGCTGTCAAGCTATATAAAATCCCGGTGTCATGTTCTTAACACTTGGAAACTAACAACACTCCTCATCTTCTTTTTAAAAAAATATAGACACTCAGTTTGCTCTGAATAGATTTCCGTAGACAAAATACAGAATTTGTAGAGCTGAGTTACCGTTCTCACTAACAATTGTATGTTTAACATCACCTTGCCATGAAACCTAAGTCAATTAATCTGTTTCTGTTCCCTGCAAGTGTAAAATAGGATAGCAGTTCGCAACCACGTTCATAAAACTCTTTAAATTAAAAGCACCCTCTGTGCCTTTCCTGTAAAGGCTGCATAAGAAATATTGAATGGTTAATATCTTATTTTTAAATCAGAAGCTTTTCTTTCAGCTGGAGTTCATGCTTTCTGCATCTGAAAATGATGCATGTAAGTTGCCACTACTGATCAGGAATAAATACTGAAGTAAAATGAAAATAAAGAATTATATAGCTTCCTGTGTACAGTTTTGGTACTCTAATAATTGTGATGTATATAAATCTAGAATGTAAGATTCAAAAATAAATTTAGATTTTACAGCAACTTGGTAAAAATAGACCAATGAAAATGTTTGTAAATTTAGTGCCAACAAAATATATTATTGTGTTGCCTGTTTCTGATAGATGTTGTTAAAATAAGAGGCACCTGCCCTTATGCTGTATAAAATGTCATGAATTCTGTAAAAGCCTAAGATAAATATTAGAAACAAGTCTCCTAGCAAACTGACAGCACAGCTGAGTCAGGCAATGCAGCTACCAGTTACAGACTGAGGCCATTGTTTGAATTTACTTCCATTTAAGTCCTTTAATGAGGACACCAGCAGCTTGCTGGTTGTCCCTGGAGTCCCATCCTGTTAATTCTACATCAGGCATCAATGGGCCATGTGCTCTGAATGGAGCATGATCAGTAGTGAGCCCATGAACAGTAGTGAACTCAGTACCTGGGGATGATAAATCTACTTCTGCAGAGTCTGACAGCTTCCACCAAGTCCAATGAACCTGTGGAAATGAAGCGTCCCTCAGACATTAGGTCTGGAAGTACAGAGCTTCTTCGTATATATACAGCATGTGTATTGCAATTTATTTCCATTGTAACTAAAGGTTGGTATGAATTTATTGGGTCACGTTCCTAATAAGTTTGATGAATCTGAAGCTACCTGCTGGAGATGAGATGTTGAACAGTGGGTGACTGTCACTAGGGAGCTTCCTCAGTAAGTACTGATTTGAGTTGTTGTCTTCAAGTGATCAAGCACTCAGAAATTTCCTATGTAAATATCTGTTTGTCACTTTTTGGCAAATATTTCAATTAGCTGTGGTACTTACTTATGATCAGTATTGCTCATTAATGATATGAATATGATAAGGCACAGGAAGTTATTTGAATGCAATGTAGCCATGGTGGACCAAAGAGAGCAGAATAATTAGAGATTCTATTCCCTTCAGACTTGTACAAAATTAGTAATCTTTCACTGTGTTTGGTGTTCTAGGATGTGATGTCCACGTTCTTCCAGTTTGGGGCTTCCATCCAGCAAGAAGCCATCGTCATGCTGAAGATCATGCAGGATTATGACTGGCATGTGTTCTCTCTGGTGACCACCACCTTCCCTGGATATCGAGACTTCATCAATGTCATTAAGACCACAGTGGAAAATAGTTTTGTGGGCTGGGACATGCAGAACGTCATCGTACTCGATACCGCCTTTGGAGATGCCAAGACGCAAATTCAGCTGAAGAAAATTCATTCATCCGTCATCCTGCTATATTGTTCCAAGGATGAAGCTGTCTACATACTGGATGAGGCTCGTTCCCTGGGCCTTACTGGCTATGATTTCTTTTGGATAGTTCCCAGCCTGGTTAGTGGTAACACAGAAATCACTCCCAAGGAGTTTCCTTCAGGACTCATTTCAGCATCTTACGATGAATGGGACTACAGTTTAGAAGCTCGGGTACGGGATGGCCTTGGGATTATTGCTACTGCTGCATCAGCCATGCTGGAAAAATACTCCTTCATTCCTGAAGCAAAAACTAGCTGCTATGGACAACTGGAGAAAAATGACCGGCCATCTCACACCTTGCACAAGTAAGGCTTATGGGTTTGGGTTTTTTTCCCTACATAACCTTGGTAATTTTCTATTCTATTGCCATTATACGTTTCTTGAAGAAGAATATTGTGCCCTTTTTAAGCAATAATTTTCAGATGTTCCAAGGGAACATGCAAGAGGACTTGCTGCACTGGTAACTGTGCACGTGGAAATGATGTTATGTGCTGTGGAGAATAAATACTGCTCTGGATCTGATGTAGAAGATGACAGAAATTGGTCTTAGAGGATATGAAGCTGAGTTAATAAAATCGTGCCATTGTGTACTTTAACTATGAGGTAAAATTGCCAAAATGCTCTGGAGGCTGTGCCTCAATCACTTGCATCATCAGGAACCTGGTAATATCTTAGAAGAGATGTGCAGCGTTAAGGAGGTGTCCCTGGAAATTATAGAAGTATTAGATCAGATTAGTTAGGCAGCTTTTATCACCTAATAACAGAAATCTGTCACTTCTGCTTGTGAGGCTTTTATTTTTGTCACCTGTACTAGAATAACTGTAAAAATTAATCTGCATTCCTCCAAGTTGATATGGATGTTTTCTCAAAACAGTTTGTCATAGCAGAACTGCCAAAGTTTAAATCAGGATTCTTTGCTCTTTTTTTTTTTTTTGCCTTTTAATTATCCCTTTTAGACACGGTACTCCTGATTACTTCTATCCAAAATGTTGCATAACACATGCCACACAGTAATATATTTCTTTATCTGGTTTGTGAGAGGAAGTAAAGGGAATCTTGTGTGGTTTTCAATAGCTCTTTATAATGTCTCATATGGAAGCTACTACACAGTATTTATGAAATTAGTTCTGACCAAGTATTGCAGATGAAGCACTTTCTACAGAAAAGCAGGATGGAATTGGCACAAGAAGGAAAGTCAGTGCTGATTCCATATAGGAGATTGTGGAACTTTTTTAATCTTCTGAGAGGTGCGTGTGTATTTAGGTTGATTGCCATATGATGTCCTGGAGCAGTTGTTTTCCACGAAAATGACATCTTTGTGCACAGCATTCTTCAGAAGCTCTCTTAAAAGCCAAATACTGCCAAGTGCATGGATTTTAACATTTCATACCTGTGTTTCATAAACAATGTGACCAAAGTTCAGAAACTTGCATAGTTCTCCTTAGAGAGGACTTGCCTTTAGTATGACGCTTCCACTTTTTTTTGGTCTCCCCTTTCCTGTTTCTAAGGCTCTGTCTCTAAAACTGTACAAATTTACTAGAGGTGTTGCAGGAAATCTGTGATTCTTTTCCTGCTGCCGAAGAATAGGGCTTGTGAGGGTTAGGGCAGTGAGATTAGACTTCACCAGGAGATTCTGCAGCGTGCAGTGCACGATGCAGATAGAAATTATTAATAGGAGAAGTTGTAATATAGTGTACTGTGGTTAATAAAGTCACTTCCCAATGTGAAACACTGCGCTATGAAGTGAGAATATATTTTCCGTACTGGAGATTCTTTGAGTTTCTCCAACACCACAAGAACAAGAAGCAGGCTGTTTTTAATTTAGAAATGTCAGAATTATACTAAAATGAATGAACTTTAAATAGTCCTTCTTATGTAATAACTCCCCAAGAGTATTCTTGTCACATATAATCTGCAAGAAAAGCAAGTATATACAAGTATTTAGCAGTGCTAAGTAATCTCTGGGAGCTGACCAGTCTCTCCATGCCAAGGTGAATTATGTAAATTCATTGTACTTTCTTATCCTCATTACTAAATTGTAGGTTTCTTCCTTACATGACAAATCAATGCCTAAACTGGGGTTTTATTCTGAAATGTAATCTTCACAGTTTCAGGTCACAGATAGTGCAGCTTTGTATTTTAAACTACAAGATAATTGTACATGATGCTGTATTAAGGAGCTAACTTGAACAAAGGATTTTGGAGCATCCTCACAATGAAAAGGACTAAAGTAATTGTAAACAGCTTATGGACCTGGGATCTGCTGTACTGTGCCTCCCTGTTTGTGCTGGAAATCAATGCTGGAGAAGTAGGGTTGCATGAAGGGACACTGCTTGCCAGCTCAGGTGGTGTTTCAGCAAAACCAAGCTCAAGAATGGAGCAAAACCCCAGGATTTTTAGACTCCATCTATTATAATGACAGTCTAATTCAGCTTTAAACCCAGTATTGTATTCTAAGGCTATGCCATAATAGCTAATTTGCTTGTAAATGGAGGTTGGTAATGCTTTATGTGTGACTTCCCGCATCTAGATAGTGATTTTCATCTCCATTTATGAAGAAATTCTATGTAAAGAAAGCCATGAAGTGAAAGCTCCTCCTCCCTCTTTCTCAAATCCTTTGAGCATTAAATTGGTTTGAAGATATATACGTTTTGAAGCACACAATTTATCCTTCCCCTGTCACTGCAATTTTAAGATGCTTTTATTGGCTTTCTAGACCTAGAAAAAATCAGGTTTGCTTTAGTTTTTGGAATGATTTGATCAATATTCACTTCTGATACACATGGGAAAACTAGTTTTTCCCTATGAATAAAGGATTTAAAATAAAATACAGGGATCACTTCCAGTGCATTAAAAACTTTACATATATATATACACATATGTATTGATTCAGATCATCTTTTCCCATCTGTGTAAGACCCAGATTCTCCCAAGACAGAAAAATACTGTTGTGTGAAATACTGGCACTAGCGCAGCAGGGTGGATAGAATTAGCAGCTCATTAATGCAACGTCAGTTGAACAAATGCTTGCTCTGCCTCAAAAAAGGAAAACATGTAAGCAAACAAACAGCAAAACAAAATAAGCCTGCAAGTCATCACGGAAAATGCTGCCGCTTTGTGAATAGAAATGCTTCTGCTCATGTTGTGTATAAAAGTCATAACCCTGGGAGATACATTTCACAACAACGTTTCCAGCCACTCTGATCTGTACAGGGATGGATGGGGATGACAAAGCTGTTGCTCTATTGTCTTTATCCTGAAAAGCGAAAAGATGTGTCTGTCCATAGGTCGTCAGGCATTTACCACGTGGTGTTTACATTTAGTTACATTCAGTTTCCAAATACAACCAAGTAACATGCAGGATTTAGAGACTCATCTTACTTTCGGTAGTGAAGTTGTAGGGCTAGAAAGCTGTCCAAACTGCTCTGGGCAGGCTGTCGTTTCATACCCTTCCCAAGCATAGTTTCCTTTATTCATCATCACTGAGCCAGGGAGCAGGAGCAATGTGAGGTCCAAAGGGCCAGATGCAAATGCATTAGTTGACCCTGCCCTGAATCACCCTACTTTAAAAACCTGGGGCCTCAGTGGGAACAGTGTTTTGAAATGTGCTACCTAATGTTGCTTTCTTTCCATGGCCTACCGCACGGTTCATTTTCTTGTCGTTGCTGTTGTGCTGCTGTTAGTTTACAGCATGGCTACGAGACGACGTCTTCTTCAGACGGCAAGGGTATGCTATCTCTCTAGTCCTGATATTCATGCATCAAGTTCAGTATTTTGATTGCAGCTTTTAGAAATGACAGATAAATTTTCCTCTTTTGAGCAAAATCAGGTATTAAATGGACACAATGGTTTGATGCATAATCCAGCAAATCTGTTTAATCTTTTCCTGCATACAGATCAACAGCCAATTTACAGAGGATTTGTTCATTTAAGTTCTGTCAGAAGACTTGGGAAAAATAAATATCGTCTGCTTTATTGTATGATTGGAGATGTATCGTTATTTAACTAATCATATATGAAGCAAAATGCTTTTTCATTAGTAGCATACTTGCTGTGCAGAAAAACAAATGTTATTCACATTCACCTAAGACTCTCCAGGATATGTGGGTTGCCTTTCGCATTTTGTGATCCCACTGCAGTTTTACTGGAGCCACTGTGTGCTCACAGGAGCGCATTGCACACAGGGTGATGATCTGAGGCGGTAACCCAAGTTTGAGTAGTCACATACATTCCTTACGTGTTGTGGAGGGAAACAGCTAATTTGACTATATTTTAAATTTGGTACTTCATTTTTGGTAACTTTAAAGCTTGAAGAAGTTTCAGGTTTTGCATGCTGCTAGATTTGCTTATTCTTCTCCTTTGCTACTGCGAATGCTGCTCTACGGAAACAAATCCAAACGAGGATGATGCACCTAAATGGCTGACGGCATGAACAAAGCCGCAAGCCTTTGTGGAGCACTGAGGCCACAGGGATGTGGGGAAGAGCAGATTTCTGGGGAGGACAGTATATTTAGGCAAGCGTCTCCAAATGAGGACCAAGCTGCCAGTCCTAGCTTTAATGTTAACAACAAATTTCAGACATCCTGGATTACAAGAAATTATTATTGTCAACGTGAAAAAATGAATGAGAAAAGATACTCAAGACAAGAAAGAATTTTGTCAGTGGCAGGATTCCACTTAGCCTCATTAATTGTGTGGGGATGCTTTCTGATCAGGAGACCCAGTAAAGTATTGTAGCAATTGGATTGGTACACGGGGATACACAAAAGTCTAATTTACTGCTGATGAGCAGATTTTAAACAGTAACAACTAGATATTTGCACTTCTTTTAATTCATGTGCTGTAATTGCCCTCTTCTATAGTACGAGGGCATTTTCCATATAGTTGCGTTAAACGGCAGGAACTGAATTGATGAAACTGTTGTCATGTTCCTCTGAAAGTAAAACTAAGCTTCACCGGCAACAAAAGAGGGGTTGTGGAGGAAAACACTCCACCCAAGAGATCCCGACGTGGTGCTGGTTTACTGATGAAGTGATTCAAGACATTATAGAAAACCTGCGTCAGAATTTTCTCCCAGGTTAGGTCAGGTTAGGAAGCAGAAGGTACCAAACAGTTACCAGATTAGAGGCTTTTAGAACACTTTCCCCTTTTTGTGATAATTAAAAAAAATTTTAAAACAAGAGAACGAGCATGGCCTCTGTTCTGGAGTTGAGCACAGCTAGCCTTCAGGGCTGAAAGCAGGCCTTCAAATTCAAAATATAAGTGAAGGTTCTTGGAGACGGAGCTGCTGCAGACGCTGTCCCCTTGCAGGAAGCCAGGCAGGTTCACGGCGAAGAGTTTGGGATGTTTCTGAGGTGGTGGAGCAAAATGTAACCACATTAGTGCTTTATGAAATGTTTTTTCCAATCATATTAACTCACTAAGCCTTCTGGTGTTTCATGAGTTACACTAGTCTGCAGCACCCTCCCAGGCATCTGGGCCCTTTCTAATTTTGCTCCCTCCCCTTGTCCCCCTTTCAGAAGGGCTCCCCAAGAGTTTTGTCAATGTCTGGCAGAACTGGGGCAAAATGACTTTTCCAGACCTAGTGGCAACTAATGCTTTAAGGAGCAGCTGGTAGGAGGTACAAGTAGTTGGCATGCCATTCCTTTTTCACAGTCACTGAGCATATTGTTCCCAAAATTTTATTCATCCATGCTGGCTCAAGGCCTAGGGAGATACAGCTCCAAAGCAGGGTATCGTCGTGGAGTTATATTCAGGAGAGCAAGGGCTAGGGGAAGTGGAGGAGGAGGAGGCACGAAGGGGAAGAGGAGGCTTTTTTCATCACTGCGAAGGATTTGAATTTAGAAAATAAAATCCTACATAGCCTAAGATATAAATTGTCTTTAAAAAAAGCTTCACTCTTTGAAAAATGCATTGCTACCTTGTTTAATAGTGATCTATTTCAGACCTATTTCTATATGTACTTCAGACCACACATTGTAAGTTCTACATTCAGCGTTTCTTGATTTGATTTTATAGATGTTTTCAGGAAATCTGTTTCTTAATGATAAATAATTTGTCTTGGGGTTTCTATTGATAAGTATCTCTCAGATTTCACAGTAGAATCATAGTAAGGAAGTTCAGCAGTTCAGAGCCTCAACAAGATGAAGAAGAAAAGACAAAATTTGGATTCACTCCTGCTTTTTTTAGGCATGATGCTGGGTGAATGCCAAGCCCAGACAGGCTGGCTGTCTAGATTATTAAAATGGTTGGTTCATGCTGTTTGGAGGAAAGAGAAATATTACCAGATGACATGATGGTTGTGAGGCATTTCATCTGCTTTAAATCTCAGTTTGGAAATTCCTTCTTTGGGAGAGGAGGGGGAGAGTGTCTTTCATGAAACCTGTATTTCCCTAAGTCTCTGCTGTTTCTCTTCATTGCCTGCGGTTGTCACGGATTTGAAAGACTGCCCCATGCTGAAGAAGGCACTAAATAAAAAATGATAGTCCCCAGTGATGGCACCTGAGGAATTTATCAAGTTTGATTATCTGATCTGGGCTGCAGGATGGGGGCAGGAAACGTGGGTCTGAACTCGTGGCAGCGAGGAGTCCCGTGGGCTTTCCGCTCCCTGCAGCTATCAGGCTGCGTGCTTTATTTTACAGGTCTAGTAACTAAGTTCTCTTCTTTGGAGGTAGCTTAGGACTGATACGTTTTCATTAATGCCTCTGCCTTACCCATTATATTTTTCCCAGCCAGTGTCTGTTTGGGAACTGGATACTAGGTGGATTTCACACTAATTATAAACCAGCCTGTTATCGCAGAGCTGGCTCTGTTCCTGAGCCCGATGCATCCTGAATTTCTACTTTTAAAAGTCTGAATCTGTATAAAATTATTGTTATAAAACAAAAAAGGAAGGAGCAAATACCAGAGCAACCAGAAGAAAGAGCATCTGAGACAGTCTGAGCTTCTTGTCTCTAAACTTGCTTTTAAAACCACGGGAGGTTTGCTGAGGGTGTTTGCACGACCCGTTTGGTTTCTAAAGGCATAATTCCCGTATGGTGTGCAGCCCCCCTGGCTGGCTCTCCCCCGGCGCCCCGCCGCCCCTGGTGCTTTGCTGGGCTGGAGCTCGGAGCAGTTTCTCCCATGATCACACTCATATCCACCAGAGTGAAGGTTTTAAAGGTAACCCCGGGAATTCAACACTTCCCCCCCCAAATCTAGCAATTTATTTATTGCTAGATGCTCTAATGTTATGAAAAGAGGTTAGTGCAGAAGAAGGCTTAAACCTTGGCAGGGGAGAAACCAAAGGATCCTTTGCTGTAGGAAAAGCAGCTGTTGTTACTAATTGTGCTCAGTTATATAATTTGATCCTAGCACAGACGGTTTCACGTTCATATTTCAGTGGATAGATGGAAAGAAAATAAACATGAAATAGAGAAAAATGGATAAATCAAACCAAGCAGTTTGGAATGGAGAAGAGGGAATTGTTTTACTATATTAGTTTTGGTGAGAGCATTTTTTGTCGTTTGTATAATAATTGTCACAACTACGTTGTATGCTTTTTTTTTAAGGGAACAATTAATTAAAAATTTTAATTTATTGCATTGCTCCAAGGACTTCCTGGGTCAGTGTATGTATATGCACGCAATTGCTAGCTTTTAAAATCCAGGTCTCTTCTAGATGCCCTGAATTTTTCCACATTTGTAAAAGTATTTTCTTACATATGACATCTTTTTAATGCTGTCATCCTTGCATCTTTCTAGAAGAGTATTTCAGTTTTATTTTAAGTGTAAGTAGACCTGTCTGGCCTCAGCAAGCGCAGAGTGCCACTGCTTCAATGCATAGACTAGTTTTATCCTGTCTACAGCAGTGCTCCCTCCTGGCTGTGCAATGCTTTTGAGGGATGGTTCCAGGTTGTATTCCACATTTTTTACTTATTTCTAGCCCGATGAATCTCAGAAATCTGCATTTCTCTTGCCTTCTGGCCAGGGTTTTCCCTCAGCTTGGCTTTCCCCTGGAGAAGCCAGTTGATCGAGGGAGTGGTTCTTATGCTGTTGCCCATGGCAAAAGTTACCTTGAAAAGGAGAAACAAGGGGTTAAGTCCATTGGCCCACTACTCTTAATGGGTGATCAGGAGTAAGCTCAGCTTGCTCTAAGGGAGAAATAAATTGTAAAGTAGTGCTGCAGGGTCTTCTGGGACACAGGTGGCTGGGCATGAGGGTGCCCGTCCTGAGGACATTCATATTTGGGAGCATGCTCCCTGCCTGGCATCCCAGAGATTCAGCATGTGGAGGACACTGCCGGCTGGGGACTTCCCTGAGCACCGTCGCTGATGAGGTTCCAGAGGCGGTATCACACCTGCTTCAGGGGCAGCGTTGCGCTTTCATTCTGTCACTGTTTATTTTCTCACATCCTCCAAAGAAGTTTATGAAGCCGGGACTAGGACTGATCTTTGAGACAAAGTGATCTTTATAATTTACATAGTTGGTTTTTTTTTTTCCTTAAAAAAATGCCCACCACAGAATCCACTAAATCTTCTTGCTTTTGGTCTCAAATCCTTTCATCTATTAGGGGAACACTTGTGTGTCTTGCATATGCATATATACGGTAAACAACAAAAGAAATCCCATAGCTTGCAAACATGTTTGCTGTTGTATAACACAGAAGCAGAAAGTCTCAAAGATTCTGCTCCAGGAGTGGTCACAGCTTTGCTGGGGTTTCAACTGTTTTCACACAGTATAGGAAATCATCTTATGGGCAAAGGAGGTCCATGTCTTCTGTAAGGAGACTGGCCAGAAAGGTGCTTCTGCTTCAGCAATATTGTACCCTAGCAAATGGTCTTCTAAAAACTGAGGTCTTCTAAAAAGATCTGATCCTTTTGGCAAAGTCTTCCTGCATTTGTTAATGGAAATTAGAGTCAATGAAGTTGTGATATAATATTGACAGGGTAGGAAAACCCGCCCTATTCAAATGTGTTCTGTCTTTCTGGATAGAATCAGAATTTTGACATGGATACATATTGCACAATTTTGGCATTATTCTGAAGCTTTATCTGAATTACTTGATCTTTCTGAGCCTATAAAAATTAAGTTGGAAACCTTGAGAGCAGTTTGTAACCTTGGCACTTCAAAGGCTTGCGGTAAATACAACAGGAACAGTGTTCTGCTGTGGTGTTTCAACACTTCTCTTTTCAGTTTTGTTGGGGAAGGTGACCAGCAAAAAAGGATTGTAAAAATGTTTTAAAGTGTTTTGAAATATATAGTAAGGGCTTGGTTCTTCGCATGATAAAAACCTGTTTTGGATTCAGGGTGAGAATAGTTTAACTTCTGCCCTCAAAAAAAAATCCCATTTTTCATATATATATCACCTGGGGAACCTTACTCACGAACTTCAGTTTGCAATAGGCAATTAAGACTCCAGTGTAATAATACCACCACAAGGCCTCCTGCTATCATGTCTTTGCAAAGGTTATAGCATTAATGAGGTATGAAAGCGGATTAACTACTATTGCCCCCTTAAAGTAACAAGCTCAAATAATCAAGCACCTCATTTAGTTGAGAACAGGAATATGCAATTCCAAAACTACTTCAGAAATATATTTTGACCATTTCAGAAGCCAAAGACATCTTGTACAGAATTAATCTTGGGCAAACTTAAAACTCTATAGGAATAAAGCATAATATAAATACTTTCTTTTCCTCACTCTTCCTAAGCAGGAACATAAAAGCACACAGTTGGTTTTTGTAGAGACAAGCAGTTTAGGATCTTGGCCAGTAAAAGTGGAGCAGGACTTCTGTCCTTTGTGGAGGAAAAATGACAATTCAAAAGGGAATGTAGATTGTAGGCATTGGCTTCTGAAGAACACGGGCAGCTGATGAATTTCGTATAGAAGAGTGTGCTTGGGAAAACAAGAATTTCTTTGAAGTTCTTTTTTATTGCTACAATTTGAGACACTGGGGTAGCTCGGACTGCGTCACTCACCGATACCTTTGTATATGACTCAGACAATACAATTTTAAGAGACTTTTACAGATTAGGGACTTTTTTTTAATTTGCAAAATGTGTTTCACTACTAAATGGCTGGTAAATTCACACAGTTTAAAAATATACTCTGGGTTCAGTTTTTCAGTTTAGACTTGTGGTTCTTCTTTCTTTTTGGAGCACTTGAGCATCACTGCAGCTACAGCACTGCATCTTGTGATGGCCCTTGACTAGCTTCTAGGCTAGGGCATTTGCATGTTAATCCCAAAATATGATGAGTGGTTTAAAATCTGGGGTAGTGATCCTACCAAACTATATAAAAGAAGTGTTCAACTCAAATCCAATAACCAATGGCTACGTAATTAAAAACCCAACTGGACACAAAAGCCTGATGTAGTACAGCATGCGTGTTTGTGGTCCAGCCCTTAGGAGAAGACAAAATGCTCGGCTTGCAGTTTTATTGAAGCGGTGATTTCTGCCTGGCCCCATAAGACGATGTGTTCATTGCGGGGGGTGTTATTTCACATGTATGAATTGGGAGAGAATCTGTGAGGAAGCGTGCAGAAGTACGAATCCAAGCAGTGCACGTTTTCCCAGTATGTCCTCCTTTTCCCCTTGCGGTGACTTCCTGGGCATTTTATTCCTGAGGTCACAATGCGTTTGATTTTCAGTAGTGAGCGAACGTTGTGTTGGTTTCTTACATGTATGCACAAGCAAATTCTGTTTGGTGGTTTAACACTTCCTCTCAAGGTGGCAAACAAGCTTTTTATTCCCAAGCAAGCTCTTTCAGTGCTGGATGAAAAATGTAATACATGGGAAATTAGTTCAACTGAAAAGCAAAGTTCTGCCAAGGGGAAAATTTTCACGCCGAAAGTCTGTCACAAAATATGAGTTATTACGATAGGTGAATTTACAAATTGCTGTCAAACTGGTGCTGAATGATGTTCATATGGCTGTTCAGGGCAGTGTGCATTTAATTATTAACTGTTATGATACAACGCCGTTATTTCTTCTGGGTCTATATACTTTTATTTAGTGTGCTTCTGCTATTGGGATTTTCAGGCAGCTATGTCAATACAAAGCCTTCTCCTTTGAATGTGGAGCTGAAGAATTTTGTCCATGTCAGATTCACCAGGATACCATGCTACTACTACTGCTACAAACAAACAAACATGTAAACAAGGAACAGTTTCTTGTGGGTAAAACATTACAGAGCAATGTATGAAGAACAGTTAAAGTAACTTTAACGCCCTTCAAAACACATCTGTTTGCAGGAAGGAATGACATTGGTGTTGAGTTCAATTCCAGAAGGAGACCACCTAGGTGAAAGCTTGGACTGAATTTCTTTCAATGAAATACACTGAGAATTCAGTGCAATTCAATGCAATTAACTTCAGACCATGGGAATGGGGTGGCGGGCACGTTATCTTCTGGAAGTGCCATGGGATCTCCAAGATTTTGAATTGCAGTTTTACCTCTCACCTGCGGGATAACCCTGTCAGGCTCACATTGACAGTCTGAAGTTTTGATTTTTTTTCAACACGACCAAAGAACACCAATGCCAATACCAGCCTTTTACTCTCTTCCCTTTCATGCCTGATTTTCTTAGGTGACGGAATTTCAGATAATGTATAAAATGATAGATTTTTTCAATATCACAGTCCAGGGAGCTTGACCTGTGTGCTGTGGTAGTTCAGACTCTTGGCAGTAAGTTCCTTGTATTTGTGCTTTAAATAAATACTGCAATTTCTCATCACTCTTTCTGACCCTGGAGCTGTGGAAACAATCTGTTCTGAGAAACACTGAAGCTATGTGGAACTGGAGCAAATATAAATATGGATTTATGTTATAAATCTGTGGAAAATTTTGAGAGAAAATTATTTTTGAGGAAAGTCAAGTTTGTTAGATGGCCAGAATGCCAGCATTTCTGAATCAATGAAAGGAGAATGCTTTAGAAAAGAGGGTATGTGGTTCCATGACGAATGAAAAGCAACAGTTAGAAATTAAAAACTATGCATACTAATCAGGAAATGGAAAAACTAGGTAGACTATATTAGAATTGGTATAAACCCAAGAAAGAATTTAAGACCTTCAGGGGCAAATCTATGGCTAGAAAAGCTATAGGGCCCTGTAGAGTTGAAAGATATCTCTAAGGTGATGAGTAGAGTACCAAGATCCCTACCCCAGCGTAGGCCAGGTCCACTGCATTGTCTGGCTGCTGAGCGGTTCTGGCCTGTGGCTGGTGTGTGTGGAGCTACCTGCAGTGTTACTCACCAGAGTTCATTAGTGTCCCTCGATGGCACAGTCCAGGTCAGAGCAATGACTCGGCAGAGATGATGTAATCATTGTTAATGACAGGATTGCTTATAAGAAGTAGTATTCTGTCCTCAGAACATGCAGGTTAGCGTGGCAATACAAGAGAATGGAGAAAGCAAGCAACAGTACTGTGGCACATCTTAGGAGAGGTACCTCTTGTTGTAGCACTGAGTAATTTCTTTCTGTTGACATAAATTTGTAAAAAATTTTCAGTTGAATAAGTCTTCTCCTTTGTAACTAAATAAAGAGCCAGTGGTAAATAAACAGTTTTATTGATTCAATGCCCAAACTGGTAAGTCTAAAGGTAGGAAATTTGGGATTGAACTGACATTTTCAACAAAATTTTTAAAATCCTCCTTCTTCCTGTACGTTTTATTCTGAGTCCCTCTATTTTTTTTTCTGTTCAAAGTACTAATTAGTTTATATATCTTTTGAAAACTATTGAAAATTAACCTAAATACAAAAAAGTTTAAAACATATATCTTTTTTCTTTTTGAAATTACTGAACTGAAATATTATCAACCCCTTCAAAGTTTTCATGTCTGGTTTTGGCTGAAGGCATTAGTGGAATTTATCCAAGCGTCACAAAGACACCGTGTATAGCTACAGTGTCGGGGAGGGCTGACAGGACTCTTGGAAGTCTAAACAGGTGAAGCCAGAGTAGATGCACTTACCTCTGAGTATTACTCTAGTGAGACAATAGTATGATGTTACATACAGAGCTGATGTCGACACATTTAAAATGGTCCTGAAAAACTGGTGAGGTTGTGCAAAGTGCCAGAAAGATTATTCATGGGGTGTACAGGTCATACGTAATGTGGGAGCTGCTTTAAAAATGATGTCTGCGTTAAAAATCATATGTAAACAATATTTTGCTTTGTCTTGCTCAGACTCCCCATGCTGCAAACATAGGCTTTTCAAAGCATTAACAGGTTTTGGTGCATGTATTTCATCAGTGGTTCTGATAACTGAACTAGCTTGCTCATTAACTGCTGGACAGCTCGTTAATTTTTCAATGAACTCTTTTTTCCTTGCCTTCTAGGTTTATGATGAATGTGACTTGGGAAGGTAAAGATTTGTCCTTCACAGCAGATGGTTATCAGGCACACCCCAGGCTGGTGGTGATAGTGCTGAACAACGATCGCGAGTGGGAAAAGGTGAGCCTTACCTCTGGGTAAAAGACGTGAGAGGAGATAGGAGAGACTTGGTAGAACCCTGTTAATGACAAGTAGACAGATTAACGTCATGGACATCTATGATGACATTCTGCTGTAGCAGGTTTGTCACAACAGTTCAGAAAAGATAATTTTACGTTATTCTGAGTAGGTCTAAGGAGTGTTAACAGGGAAAGCAACATATCAGTGAAGACAAGCCACGTGGATTCCAGAAGATTTCTGTGAAACACACCGTGCATTTCTTCTTACAATTTAGTAAAATAAAATGGATGACTGAAAAATCTCCAGAAACTTAGGCCTTAACTACCTAAATTTGGATGGATTTGTGTATCTTGACAACTCCAGTCCTTTTATTTGCTTGGTTTTGTATTCTTTGACAGATTTTAGAGTAAAAATACACACTTTTTTTTTTTTTTTTAAACTGTGAAATTCCTGTTGAATTGGAGGATAACCGCTATAATGCTTGCCTAAAAAAATCAGAATCTTGACTTGTGTTCTCCTGGTAGGCAAGTGATCGTCATAAACCTCTAGATAGGCTAGAAGGAAAAGTGTCTTAATATGAGGCTTAATCATATATGTGAGTAGTAAAAGAAAAAGTTTAAAATGAGCATTTTTTCTTTAAAACTCCCACCTCAGCCTGTGATTGTTTTGGCTCTGAGTTTTGCAGGTTATCTGTGGTCCCGTGTTTTAAAAACTGGGGACCTTAGAAACTGCTTGCTATATGAGAGTGTAGGAAAAAATACATCTGTATCGTCCACCAGTTTTGTTTCAAATTCATAAAGCACGATCCTGCATTATCTAAATTGCTGCTGAAATCTATGAACTCTTTTTCTTATAGTTTTAGGATCCTATAAAATCAACTTAAAACTCCAGTTTGTAAGACTGTAAGACTCTTCATGATGTTGAATAATAATGACAAAATAAGAATTACTGAAGGATATCTCAGTAAATATGCTAGTCATGCAAAAACACAGAGAGTAGTCCTAGATTATGCTATGTATTTCTTCATGTTCACTTGATGCAAATTTAATTCTCTGGATAAATTTAATCCTATCCGAATGTGTCAATCTGAATCTTTGAGGAATCTTTTGCTCAGTAACCATTATGAAAATTTCTTACCCTATTTTAAAATTCTTCAACAGTCTGCATATCATATATAACGTTCTGGAAAAAATATTATACTATTGGGGAACATTAGTATGAGGCACCAAAGGCAGAAAATGGTTAGGGAGGCAGCCAACAATGCTTATGGTATAATAATTTCATATATTTTGTACCTTGAAACTTATCTAAAAAGACCATTCAAAGGACAAGGGGAGATAGGTTTGATGTTTTTGAAAAATGAGCTACCAGCAGCAAAGAAATGCTGGATATATGAACCAACATTATTTCCAAGAAATAACTTGAGCCTGTTTTAACCTTCAAGTGACTCCCCTATCAGAGAATGGAAGATTTGGTGCAGGTTTTGCTGTATCTAACTGTGCATGTTGTACGGCAGCAGTGCATGTTCCACCTGCGGTGCTGGGCTACAAGACTCTCTCTAGGCTGATGCTTATGTTGTCTGTGTACAGTTTTCCACCTGGTAAATCCCTTCCTGCTCATTGTCATGTTTGAGGGGCTTCTAGGAGGAAAAAGAGTGACTGAAGGGAGGTTCCTGCCCAGAAAAAAAAAATTATGCATCTGCTCCTAGCTGGCCCTTTGCTTTAGAGCCCTTTTTGTAGCAGGCCAGACAAGTTACTTGGGTAGAGGCAGCCTGCCCCCAGCTGCAGCTTTTGTGTCTGCTTCTCTATCGTAGGACTATGGGAAGGGGGCCAGGTTTAATTATGTCAGAGGGGAGAAGTGAAAGGCGGCCAAGAACAGGCTGTCACCACCAGAATTATTCTTCTGACCACAAGCTGATCCCTGCCTCTGTGGATGAAGAGAAATAAACTGACTAATCAATTATCCCGGCAAGCTGGATGTAGCTCTCGGCTATCTCGGAGCACCCCACCTTTATATCAGCAGAGCATCACTGTACACTTCAGAAATAATAGGACAGTTCCTCTGACTTAGAGACATGAGGAGGTCCTTGCCCACCCCCTGGTTTATTCAAACGTCTCTCCAGTGTCATCTCGACATTCGTTCCAAGTTGCATTTCTTGCCCCATATCTCCTAGCCAATTTCTTTCTCCTTCTTCCTTTCTGCTTGCACTGTTTTGCTCAATTTCAAAACTGTCAAAGTGACTCATCTGAGATCTAACATTTCCTGCTCTGAGTTTCCAGACAGGCACATGCTTTTACTTCCAATTACAGTATTGCAATGAGTATCACAGAATTGTTTTATTGAAGTCTTATTAAATATCCTCAATCCTATATAGAAAATATCAAGTCCTAGAATCTAATTAAATTATTTACTCATGAAAAACTGGCAATGCAACAGCCTGCTAATCCTTGTAATGTAACTAATGTACATAGAAATTGCGAGTAGCTACTTTATTGTTTGTGTGAGAGAGTAATTGTGGTTTATGTGAAGATTTTTTTACCCAGTATTGTCCCGAAAATACAAGATTTAATATTAAAACTCAATTTTCTTTGGTTTTAGTATAATAATCTGCTTTTACTTAAATGCAATTTTTCCTTGGTCTCACAATTGATATACTTGACTCGAGGCTTGAGGTTATAGAAGATCCATTCAACCATAGTTGAAGAGCATACATCTTACCCCTAGGAAAATATGTTCCTTTTCCTTTACAAATGACTCAGTATCAAAACTTCGAAGTGGTAACTTCACATGTAAATGGGGTTGGCTGAGGGATTTGTCCCATATCAGATTCTGAAAAAGGCTGGTTGGATGATAATAGTTTGAAGACTGAAAATCACTTTTGGGCATGTTCAGCAGGCATCCAGCAAGATATTTTGACAGATCCTAAAGCAGCTACTCAAATTTCTGACGTCAACATTCGTATTCTTGCTGCTAATCTTGACAGGCAAAGGGGCTGCTGTTCTCAGGCAAGAGATTTTTAAGAAGACAAGCTTAATGTGCTTGTTTCAGTGAAACTTGCTAAATTTGCCAGAGTTAACAGTGTTGCCCAAATATCACCAAAGTGCTGCAGGAACACTGTGCTAGTGCTAAAAAATCCTCAGAGACCCGGCAGTACTAGCTGCAACTCCCCCATTAAGCTTATTGCAGTGAGGTGTGACCTGGGTATCTCACCCAGCCCATTAACTTCACTGAGTTGCAAATGTCACAGTCTGTTAGCCTGTCTTTTTTTTTTTTTTTTTCTTTTTTAACATGGAAATAAAACAAATCAATCCAATATTAAAATCATATACTAGAATATAATTAGCAGTGGCAAAGTTAGGCTGTTTAATTAACATATCATATACGTTAAGTAAGGTAGGGAGGACTGTAGAGCATATAAAGATGAGTGTATTCCATGTGTAAAGATGAGTTCCAGGGTAAAAGCAATTTTTACTGGTGCTCCGAGATAGATACAGCTAAAATTACCACGGTGGTCTGTATTCTGTGTGAATTTGTGAGATATAAGTGCCCTACAATTTTGTAGCCAATGGATTTTTACAAGAAGCAAGAGTAACAGTACATGGCAGGATTGCTAGTTAAATGCCACTGCAAGAACCATTACTTACATTGAGGTTTATTCTAAATGTAACCGATCATCTTTGACTTTCTATTAATGCAGGATTTAATGTAGAACTTGATTTTGTTCTGATTAACGAGCATATGCCAGATTTACAAGCTCTGTGTGAGGTTGTACATGTTTGTATCTAAGTAGGAATGAGTGGGCAGAGGGTGCACGATTCCTGCCTGGAATAAATGAACCAAGGTCTTCACAGAGAGCTCCATCTGGCTACTAACATCCACTGTCATGTAGCCGAGAAAAGACAGCTATCATATCTAATGGTATAGCTGAAACTTCACTGGGCAAGAACTGAAAAACCTAACGCTTGGTCAGCTTTCTGACAGAGCTTTTTGTCAGAGTACTGTGATAATAAAAAGTCACTGAGATGGTACAGGGTAGTGTCTTGTGAAAGCTCAATTGATTTCAGAGCAGGGCTTGTGACAGCTGAAGGATCCTGATGCCTCATGACAGACATTCCCCAAAAGTTGTGAAGAAATGCATATATTTTAACTGGAACAGATGAAATTGCATGATCTAATAATCCATTTGCTGGTATATCTTTTGTCAGTAGCTCTGTGGCCTAACATGGTGTATTATCTTTGCCCACAGCAGAAACAGCATGCTCTTTAACATCTGTTGGGTTGTCATTTTCTTTGTTCCATCCTTGTCGCTTAGTGTATTTAGTCTTCCTGTAAATATGCCTATCCTGACACTGTCAAGTGAAAATTGCATATTGTTTCTGTATCAGTGAGCTTTTACTTAGCCTAAAGGCCTTTCCTTTGACCTTTACTGGACTGAATTGTTTGAATTGCACCAATTATTATGCAACATTTCTTAAATCCTGTATTCCCAAGGAGGATGGTTCCCTCCTCTCTGCTGCTGTAAAGGAATCACAGCTACCATGGAAAGCAGCAGTAAAGTGTGCTTTGCTCCTGTTCTTTACAGCTAATATTAGAGAGGAGATTAAAGAGTAGGAAGACTTCTAGGGCAGCTCGTCCTCTCTGGAGGTAAAGGTATGGCTATCTGGACATTTCTGGAGAGCTGTAAGGTCTTCACTGAGTGCAGAGGTGACAAAAAGTCTTCCCTCACTGGAAGGTAGAGGAAGGGGCTGTGAATTTGTTTAGCTCTTTTCCTTTCTAATGTCATAATCAACTCATAAAACGGCTTCTCTGGCATGAGTCTGAACTCTTGCGCTACATAGAGTTATTTGGGACATTTCCCAGTACCAAAACTGTACCAACCACTGAGGATTTGGTGAGTGCTAATTACTAATTCTGTATTGAAAAATGAGGCTACAGGAGGTGGTAGCTTTTCTTTCTCCTCCTGTTTGTTTATAATCTCTCTGGGTGCTGTGTTTTCCTTTGAGCCCTGCTGGTTGCAGTGTTGGTGCCTTCCTGTCAGCGTAAGGAGCAGCCATGAGGGAAGAGTGGTACATTTGCATACCCCATTTTGCAGCAGATTTTGAAAACTTCAAAGTCTTTAAGTGGATGTCTTCAAACCACCTGGGACTGTAAAACACTCCCTATTAATAAGACATGAAAGTGCTCTCATCATATTTTGTCATTTAAATTTAGAGTGTCATTGTGAAATATGGACCTTCAGAAATGCGAAGCGACACAGAGGTTTGCAGCAGAAGGTATACAACAGATGCTGTTTCTGGAGGAAGGATTTTGCTCTTGTGCTTTGTTCTGCAGCTGCCTGTTATTGCTAACCCGACAAACTCAATTTTTGCTTTCTAGTTATTGACTTAAAACTTGCCAGAATAGCTCTTCCTTGTAAGTGGAAAAGTATGATGAAATAAAAGTAATAAATAGTTTTTCTATAAAGCAAAATGAGTTAGAGTTTGCATTTGCTCAGCATTATTTTCTTCACAAAAGTGAGACAGCTCAAAAAGTATGTTTGCAATATGTGTGCGGGTTTAACATAGAAAGAACATCCCTGAAAATTTTTCTCTTTTCAAAGGTTTGTTCGGGTAGTCCCAGGAGTGCATTTAGTATCCATGTTGTCATGTAACATTTTTTCTTACAAAAGGATGATGACTGTGTATTGCGTACAGTTCCCATCTGCTGAGAAGAGTGTGATAGGACCGAGTTATTTGTTTGTTTTCCGTGAAATATGCCGGTGTGACAGACATTCTTTTTGTGCCAGCATTGGCATGCAAGGGAGGATGTACTCTGCTCTTTTCTCTCTCTGCTCAGGATCTGGCTTGCCCTTTTTCCCTGATTCGATGGTCTCTGTGAGGGTGTGTGTTTAGGATTATGTCAATCATCCTCATATTATTTAGAGACCGCTTTAGGGTGCAGCGGGAGAGGGGTCTTCCTGAGGTACAGCAATGCATACCTTTGCAAGTTGTCTGTCTGTCTTCGGCTAGCTCTATTTATCTAGCCATTACACAGAAACACACCAAATACTTCACTATCACCCTCCTCGACTGCAATCTTCAAAAGGCATGCATGAGGGAGTCAAGCCATGTATGTAATACAGTGAGTTTGTAAGGTGCTTTAGACAACGGTGGATGAGATGAGGACCCTATGATTGCTAATTCAATCTGACATCAAACAAGCTCTTCTGTGCTCTCAGGTATTTTCTGCTTTCCTTCCTGTATCCTCTAGAGATTAAACCAAAGGGAATATTCCAGACTGCATATGAAGGTGGAGAAAATAGGAAAGAATGTACAAGTTCAAAAGAGATACAATGGTATATGTACCATTGCAAGTCCATACCTGAAGCTGAGTTTTGTACCTACAAGAGTGAATCAAGGGTTTGATTCGCTATTGAAACTGTATTTTTTTTGAGAGTCCCGGTCTTTTGGCCATAAATAAGGATTTTTATAATTTGGGCCAGGATCTTTCCCAAAAATTATTCTATTGCCCTTTATTCACGTGAGGGCCATCTTCTGTATTTCCCTGGAGTCGAGGCCCTATCATTATTGGTCTAACTAGGAATGACAGAAAGTTATCATAAATCTCTGGATATTTTGTGGCATTTCCACACAGTAGAGTAAAAGTATTTGCACGCAGTTTTTGACAGTTCTGTAATGGAGCATGTCTGCATTTTTTAAGCATTATCCTCAGCTTGAATTTTCTTTTTTTAAAAATGTTTGTTTTACAAATGCACACTACTGTGTTTATTATTTTAAAATCTTTCTTAATGCAGTTGTACCTTCCCCCTCCATTTTTGAATCTAGCAACACAGATATTCCATTGTATCTGCTGAGAATAAGCTCATTTTCACTTTTAATTTCTCTAGTAATATTAATTGGATTCTTAGGATGTCCAAGGAGGAGAGCTCTCTTTCTAGACACACTTTTGTGCTCTTTGCACTCTAACCATGCTTGCTATTCTCTTCTCTGATGCTCAACTTGCTGTAGACTGTAACTAAATGCAGTTAATTGGGTTTAAGGTTGAAGCATAAATCAAATTTTCAGACCTGTCTTTGAACTATTCAGTAGTTTCATCTTTCAGGTTGCATAATCCAGTAGTCCAAACATTCCTCCTGTACTCTATTAAATAGTTGTCATTCTAAAAAAAGTTGTTTACCTAAATGAAAAGGGATTTTACAGGACACGTTTTACAAAAATGGCTGTATTTTTCCTGTGTTCTACATGTGCCTAGAGGTGCTAAGGAAACGATTCCTCAGCACATGAGATTTTGAAACAGCAGATGGTTGCAGGTGAAGATGACTTTGTGTTACACCAAAATGGGGATTGATGGGGATCTTAAATATTCTTAATCTTCCAGGAAACAGGAAAGGTATAGGTGAGGAAAGGAATGCAGGTAACAGTGAGCAAACTGCTCTGATTCACCTACAGCTAACTTTCCTGTCATTAGGGTGTGGCTTTACCAAGTATAAATGTTTTATCTTATATTGGCTTCATTTTAAATTCAGGATGGCTGGGCCTGCCACGCCCACTCAAATATGTGAGATTCTTCTTGATGCAGTTGGAATGTGTCTTTGGCTGCCTACTGTTAATGAGTTGTGCTTTCAGCTGAGTTCTCTGTGGCAGTAGTCTTGCTTCCAGGAGCTAGGGGAAATGATTATCCTGACCGACACAAAGTTTTGAAATCTTAAAAATGTTTCCATTCTGTTTCAGAGAAAAAAAGTTAAAATTTCAAATTCTATGAATCAGTAACCCAAACAAAAAAGAACAAAATGATAGATTGGAGTAGTTGAAATTCTTTCACCTCAAATTTATCTCTACATATTCTGATAAATTAGCATGTATTTCTAGATAGCAAGTCCAGAACTATAAGTACAATGTCTTTATTAAAACATCTTTTTTTCTGTTTACAAGAAATATTTCAAATGGTGGTTTTATGGTTTGAACAGTAAAAAGCCCACTTGCTGAACTATTTTCTTTCAAGAAATTAGGACAATGGAAATTATCTTCAGAAAAATTCTCTTCTACCCATCTCCCACCCTATCAAAATATAATTTTGGCAACCTGGCAGGCCTGTGCGGTATTTTAACTCCCTGTTGTCCTCTGGCTACCCTTTTCCAAGCAGTGATGGCTTGAAGACTGAGGAGATAAGAAAAATCTTCTGAATGGCAAAGAGTTCCCTTTGAGATTGATCAGGTACATGTAGGAATTTTTATGCTGCAGATGGAAAGAATAAGGTAGTAATTCTTCACTGTAGTGATGATATTTCCACAGTAGAGGCAGTGTGTTTCTATCCTACATGTGAGTTTACCACTACTTTATTTTTGTGGACCTGTTAGTCTAGCTCATAGACTGGCTATGAGAATTGTTTCAGGTCTGTGCTAAGAGTATGGAGAGTTACTCTTCATTACTGTTCCGTATTGGAGGTTTGCAGTTTCACCTGCAAATTAATGTGTTCTAGTGTTCAAATTTTTTGTCATTAAAATTAGAAAATGTTGCCTAAAGAATATCTGTATCAGGGATACCAATATTAGTAGGTAAGCATGCCAATTTAAACACAGACCCCTTCTACCTCAAATCTAGATGCTTGGACTTGGTCGGAGGATGCCACGTGTAGTTCATTTCATCAGTAGCTATAATGATCGTGAAGTAGCATGCTGAAAATGGGTACTGCAGAACACTGGAGGCAATTGAATTTTGAAGCTGGCCGGGTTGGTAGACTATTTCACTGTAAAATGGTTTATTCAAATATCACCGTTGTCTCCCACTGAGAGCAGCAACTGAACTTTTCATATTTTACATATGTAAGTTTTTCATATTGTACAGCATTTATAATGACCTTTGCAGGCGAAACCAGGACATGGCATGCTTTTTTTAACTTGGGTATTTTGCTTTGTTGTCATAGGTAAGCCACTTTAACAGTCAGTGTTAAGGACTTAACATTTGGGTTTGCACGCAAATTCTTACACTTTATAAGCAGACCTCTTTATAATGTTCTGAAATACAATGAACATATGTAGTTGTTATAACCTGTTGTTTTTTTCCCTAAGCATTTGAAGGTTTTAAAGGCATTCAAAACAGGTATTGACTGGATCTAATACTAGATCTGACTTCCATAAGTGACATAAATGCTGATCCTGCAGGACACCTACGTAAGGATGCAATTTCATAAATTCTCTTCATTACGATGGGAACCTGCTCATGTTTTAGTTTTGCTTATTTTACAGATTTCCTGTGTCATTTCAACCCTTCACCCTGTAAAAAAGGGATACTATCAATTGCACAAGGATGTTGAAAGAACTAAATAATATATGAAGATACAAAGCATTGTGTAAATAATTAATACCATTCATAGTCTTAATAACAATGCTATAATTAGTTCTACACAAGCCAAAAGGCTCCTAATACAAATACAAAAATCCTCCCATATTTTGACTATGTGCTTTAATTGTATAAAACTAAATTCTTACCCTCCTTAAAATACATGAAAAAGAAAAAAGTGTTTTGATCATTCAAAACTGTAGCAGAATGATAGCAGTGTAACATGTAATCTTCAACAGTATAGCTATTTTAAAATCAAAATCCCAAATAAACATGGAAACTGTTCACTTGTGAGTCCAGCATCAGCAGCAGAACAAATCCAATGCCTGTGCTAACCATTTATTAATTAGAACAAATCCAACAGAAAGATTTCCCAAACAAAAGGAGTGACCTACAGGCTCTTTCTAATTACTACCCTTCCTCATTTGCCATTCATAGTCCACCAGCGAGGATTTTCAGAGCTTTTCTGCCTTTTGCTTTTCTACCATTCTTCATGACATTGATATCTTTCTGCTGTGCTTTTTTTTCCATTGTGCTTTCTGACACTGTGTGTTACTCATTGTACTGGTGGCAGCAGAGATGATCTGCAATGGACATGTGATTTGTGCACCATATAAAGCCCAGATGAAGTCACTGTGACACTCTGGGACTGCAGCAGTAGACCTCTTTGGGCAGAGAAGTAGGGGTGCCCCTAAGACCCAAGGCAGGGTCTTAATTTTTAATTATTTTTAAAAAATAAGGTTACAAGGAGTCAATATTGAGATAGATCCATGGAAGGCAACAGATAAAAAATTTTGGACCTAACTTTAGAGATTTGCTCAACACGTAACACTTCCATACAGATACAACTGTCAAAAGAAATTAGCATTTCCCCAAATTCAGCCGTTTAAAAATATGACTGGTTGTATCCTCCTCAGAACAATAAAATGGCAGTTAGTCCAGTTGAAGTATGAAAGAGTATCATGGTTCCTCTTTTAACAGCATCAAAAGAGTTGTTACATTTTTGGTAGGATCATATGAACTCATATTGTTGTGGGCAGCTCGTATTCCTGTTGGCCCATGTGACACTGATGCAAGTGCAGGGGGTGGCTTGCAGAGGGAAGTGCTTCAGGACTGGGCAGATCTGCCTCCTCCCAGAATCCTGTATCGAGTGATTTAGAAAGCCAGGTGCTGCCACTGCTACAGTCCTGAATGCGCAGATGCAACTGAGCCTTGGTCACGTTTTGTTTCTTCTTGCTGGTTGGAATAGGCAGACAGTCGGGCACATTTGCCACTTCTAAAATTCATCCTATTACTTGGCACATTTGCTGTTTGACTGAAGTACTGAGCTGGCTGGAAATCTCCCCATTCCAGACGGCCAACTTCATGGCGTACTTAGGGCATAGATATGAATGACACTGTGTAAGCTAACGTAAACCAGCACAGAGTCTGCTGTGAATGCGATTATATACCATAACTTGACAATTAAACTATTTTTGCAATATAACTGTCTCATATAGAGTTAAATAGATTCGTTTCCCTGTGTATGAAATATTTTTTTCTCACAAAGGCTTCATCCATTGTGTTTTGGTTAAAGTTCATACTAGAACTGTACATATAAATCCTGTGCCTGGTTCCCATTGATTTAGGTGTGAATTCCTAATTCCCTTGAGATATTTTGAATTTCCTAATTTAAGCGTATAGAGGTTTGGCATTTCTGCCTCCTACATTAAAGTTCAGCAAAACATCTTGAATAAACAAGATGGAAAGGAAACTGCAAAGGGCGTGTGCGTATATGCTTCCCTAAATACGAATGGATATAAATTATGTTCTTTGGGAATTTTTGTGATTCATTTTAAAGTCTTTAGAAGACAGAAGGTAGGTGACAGTTTTTTTACAAGTTTTTTTAGAATCTGAGTCTCTCATTGTACTGTTAGTTCCCACCATTTTCCTTGCAAAACAAATATTTTAGCAGTCTCATGATCATAATTTGTTTAGCTTAATCAACTGAAGAATTATTAAAATGCATTAGGTTATAAATTTTGTGGATTTATATTATCTGTCATCGCTACTTGGATAAAAAATGCAATTAGATTTATGGATACAAAGTAGTTAAACACAATCTGAGTAAGAAAATGCTAGAGTTTTCAAAATATTTAAATCATATGCCCCTTTCTGGTGTTCTGGAAGTGGAAAGAAATGTGGGTTAATTTAGAAAGGATAATTTATAATAGTAAATAAATAGACAATTTTAATGTAAAGTGGGGTATGCTTTCTTAAACTCCCCCAACAGTTGGCATTAACTAAAGCAGCCTAAAATACACTATTTCTACTAAGGAACTAAATCATGCACAATTGAACATGTGTTTACTAAAAATGTGGTTTGGCCTGGCTCAGGTGTGATGGAACCCTAGGTAAAGGCTTTCACAATGGCTTTTCAAACTATAAGAATAGAAGAGTCTTTTCTTTTGAGAAGATACAGAAATGATATTATGATACTTTGCTTATCAGTCTGATGTGTATGTGTGTGGGGGGGTTAGTTTTCTTTTTCTTTTTTTTTTTTTTTTCCTTCTTTTTGAGAACGGTTTTCTTATTACTGCAAGTTGGTCCTGTTTACAAATGGAGTATCTGGTTGCTGTTCCGGGTCAAATGGAAATGATGCATGTCAAATTTCAGTGCAGCCACAGCCAGGTGATAGATAGTGTTAACTGATGTCATTCAATCTTTATAAAGCTGTTATCTCTTCAAATAACGTTACCTTATTTGTCTTTACCACAGTGCATTTTCTCACTTCATGCAATTACTAAAAACTTCTAAAGTAATTTTGATAACAAAAACTCAAGGCAACCATCTTTGCAATGTAATTTCCTGTACCTGTACTGCAGCACATTTAATATTAGGTCTCATTTGTCAAAAACAAGCAAGCAGACATCAGCAGTCTGTGTATCTTGGCGTTTCAGGTGGGGAAATGGGAGAACAACTCACTGAGCCTGAAGTACTCTGTCTGGCCAAGGTACAGCTCTTTTGCAGACAGCGACCCAGACGATAACCATTTGAGTATTGTCACCCTGGAGGAGGCTCCCTTTGTCATTGTTGAAGATGTGGATCCTTTGATGGAAAGTTGCCAAAAAAACACCGTGCCATGTCGTAAATTTGTTAAAATTAAGTAAGTAAATATGCAGCATTCCTTTCTTATTTTTTCTGAGTGCAAAATATATTCCCCTATTTTCTCATTAATTCTTTCCTTTGCTTCTTTCATTGTATAATAGTTTTCTGACACTTTGCTGTTCTTTTCCTCGTGCTTCCTATCTTTGTTTTTCCTTCTGTATTTCATTTCCTCTTTCTTTTTCTCTTTCCCACACAGTATGCTTTTGCTTGCGCATCTTCCTTTTAAATAAGTTGAAACGTTCTGGTTTTATACATGTAAGTCACATTGAACTAACGACAAGATAGTAAGTTTATAGTAAATTCAAAGTCAACTAGAATTAGCCCTTTTCAGTCACATGAAAGAAGATTGCATTCTAAAATAGGATTGTTTTAATGAGTCCTCTTTGAATTGTTTCCAGCTATGTTGAAATGTGCCTGTTTTAATTAGTCTTTAACAATTTGAGAATGTCTCCTATTGAAAATGTATGTTTATGCTGAAATTTGGTAGAGGATAAACTACTCCAGCATAAAATACCACTGTGACATACCATCTAGAGAAAAGTCCTCTGCTTTGATTGCTTTATAACTTTGGAGCAGTCATTAGAAATCAGTGGAAAAATTCTCATTGTGCATTTATCAGTGTTGTTTCACCCATTCTGTGCTTCAGTCAACATGTTTATGAACTGAATATATCAACAACATTGTTTTACTGAGCAGATGTTAGGGAATATAGTGCATGCTTCTGAAGATTTCCAGAGACTGCTAAATGGTTGTGCACATGCTTCCTGAAGTCCAGAGAAACATTTTTTTTGACATAACTGTACTTAGTCAAGTTCTAAACCAGTTTTATTTTAACTTTGAATTCTTTCAAAGACCATAAAATGTTGCCTTGGCTTCTGAAGACACTTATACTAAAAAGTTCTAGAAGTCATGAAATGAATATTTCAGAAAAAAAAAAACCCCAAGGGAAAGCCCTTGTCTTTGCATTCAAAGGCAGCCTGAAATTCACCTTCTCAAAGAGCAGAAAAAGGTCCAGCATCCATTTTCAGTACAGTAAACTGCTGTGCCTTTATATAGCTTATATGTTGGGAAGTTCTCTAATTACTAAATGACATGTAGTCTTATGTCTTGAGAGTAAAAGTAATAAATGTTTAATCTAAGCCTAAGAGAGAGATTAGTAAGAGGAGACTGTATGTCTTGATGGAGAAGTGAAGTGCAATAGGCTGGATAGTGCAGCAGAAAGCATGTCATACAAGGTCTACCATTATCTTCTATTTCTCTCTCATCAACCAGCTGTGTTATGATTAGTAAGAGCTACAAACACCATATAAAGCATCCTGTGGATTATTTCTCTATCAATTCAGAAAAACATGGTCACTCACAAGTATGACAAAATGTTTCACAGTATGCTGAATCTTGCTCTTGTGGCTCTTCTGTTTTTCCCAGTAGAAATGTTTATGTCTCTCTTCTCTGTTGACAGCAACTCAACTAACGAGGGAACTAACGTAAAGAAGTGCTGCAAAGGATTCTGCATTGATATCTTGAAGAAGTTGTCTAAAACTGTCAAGTTCACATACGACCTATATTTGGTGACTAACGGGAAACATGGCAAAAAAGTCAATAATGTGTGGAATGGAATGATTGGTGAAGTAAGTTCTGTTAGGTAAAAAAGCTCTTAAGTAAGAACTTAGCAATGTTTGTTTTTAATTCTTTTGGAGAAATGAGGTATTCTCTACTGAGTAATATTGGTGCTGTCTTCTCTTTGTGGATCAGGTGGTATATCATCGTGCGGTTATGGCTGTGGGGTCTCTCACTATTAATGAAGAGCGCTCTGAAGTGGTTGACTTTTCAGTGCCATTTGTTGAGACTGGGATTAGTGTCATGGTGTCACGGAGCAATGGCACAGTTTCACCATCTGCTTTTCTAGGTATGATTCTCCAACCCATCCAGATCGTTTAATTGCATTTCTATAGAGTTGGGTAGGTTTCATTGTTTGTTAAGCTATATAGTGCACTGACATGTTTCTGTCAAGTTTTGGAAGGTTGTACCGTGTTGATGTGCTGATGAAGATGATTATTAGCACATGGAGATAGTGCTGTTGGTTTCAGATGCAGTAAGCGAAAACCAATGATAGTGATTTCAATGTGAAAAAGAATCCCCCAAAATCTTCAGCTGGGAAAATTACTTCCTCAAAAACGGCTTTTTTATGAACTAATTTATGCTTGTTTAGCCCATTATAAATGGTTTCATATCTTTTTAACGTTCACATTCACAAAATAATTTAAAAACCCCTTGTAAAATAGCTAAGAAAAAGAGACTTCCTTATGATTAGAAGAGATCTGACAACTAATTTGATAACAGTTACCTCTGGCTCTGAACACCACACTACTGCAGTGGAGAGCTTCTGAGTGTTTTCTCCATTGATGCAATTGAACAATGGAGTTGTGATGATGCACTTGAACAGTGGAGATATAGCAAAGAAATGAAAGGGTGGACAGAAAGGAGGTGGGATAGAAAGAAACAAAGACTTTGATCTTCCTTCCTTGTTTGCTTCTTGTTTCAGTAGTTCATTTCTCCTTTCATTATTTCCCTCTCCTTCTCTTTTAGTGCTTATTGTTTACTTCTGTATTTGGTGGTCAGCCTGAATTTATCTGAAGCTGAAAACAGAATGAGCCATGAGATAGATCAAAAGTGCCTGGAATGCTCTTATGTTCCTCATAGTGTATTTGGGCTCAGTATTTTTAAAGATATTTTGCACAGGAAAATAGTGCTAGTGACACTAAAATAATTTAAGTGAAATTAAAAAAAAAAAAAGAAAAAAATCAGTATTTCTAGATATCTTACGGAACAGTTCAGTATGTTCAAGTCCATTAGGTCAGCAGTGATGCCATTTTTGCCTCACGGATTTTATGGTTTCTTTTTAGATTGCTAAGTGTAAGTTCTTCACTTCCACTGAAATTGCTTGTA
>WAAD01013072.1:61601-96931 GCA_013389945.1 Fregata magnificens
ACTTCCACTGAAATTGCTTGTAGCCATCGAGGAGCAGATTGTTGGTGTAGTATCAGTTACAAGCGGGCAAATAATTGGGTTTTCTTGCGCAGGAATCATCAGTTAGCCACAGAGCTTATTTCTCATACCTGTTCCATAAATGTGCATTACAGAGATGATGCAAATAAATGTAACACAGTGAGTAATCAAATAACTTCCCAAACGTGGTGACACCTAAACAGATTTTGCTGGTGGTTAATATTTTCATTTAATGAATGACTTTTTAATGAAATTTTAAGAGGCTGTACTTTTAATGAAAATATTCAGATAGTGTCTTTTCATTTCTATAAGTCATTGACTTGTAAAGTTAATTCATTTTAAAAATTGCAGTTGCAGCATGTTGAAAGCATTTTAAATGTAAGTACTGGGGTGTTTTCTAAATGTGCTGCAATTGCAGTTGATTTTTACTATGGGCTCTGCTTACCTCTTAAAGACCTGTTTACAGATACCATCAAAAGAGAGGCTGCTTTTGCATTTTTCACAACATAGTTATTAGATTTCTAAAATGCATTTCATGTTATTGGTTTAGTTGGATGTACATATAATTCAAAAAGTAAAAATAACCCCTTCTTATAAAGCTCTGTAGAATAGCATTACTTTTGAAGAAATCTGATTTACTGCACCAATAAATCAAGTCTGTGCTCTCAGAAGTACGTGCTGGTTTTTTAGACGTAGATGAAACTGCCACTTTACTGGAATTGACTGTGTATTTCGATGAAGTGTGCATAGTAGTAAAATGCTTTGCCATGCAAAATACTATCAGGCAGATAACTGAATTTATTCACAGACTGATTTTGTTTCAATTAAGTGAATGTCTAAGAATAGAGTCATCTTATAATTATTTAAAAGATTTTTTTAAAAATCTGCCAAATACAATATTATTTTCTTAAAATAGCCCTTGATTACAGTTCATAAAATATCTGGCTTTGTGATTTCTTACTATGAATGTAGACAAGTACAGGATTTTGTCTGAGCTAGATTTTCTGTTCAGCAGTTTTGTCCAATAGATGTAACTGATGGGCTGACAGCCTCTTCTTCGTTATCTGCTGTGGGTGTCTCCTTCAAATGAGAGTTTTATCCTCATTAAAACATTTTCATATCATACTAAAATTCATATATACTACATCCACAAATAAATTTTTTAAAGATTCTGTGGAGATTTGATTCAACTTTATTTAAACAAACAAACAAAATAAGGGAAACCTCAAATCCAAATTTCTGTATTTTTAAGAGGGAGAGAGTTCTTAGGTGAGGTCAGTTTTCTTTTTTGGAGGCATTGGTGGAAGAGGAAATCTATGCCCCTATTTATTTTATGTATTGTTTAAGTATTGGGTTTGGTGGTGGAATGTAAAACTCAAAGACACCTTTTTCATTGCTCAGTATTCTCCATTGCCAATCATTTGAAATGTACACTGGCAAGTCATATATTAGTATTTTCCTGCCATATCATAGCTTTACTGAAAATTCTTATAAAACCTGCTGCTTGCCTGAGGGGAGTTCTCCCTCTGTCCTTTGAGAATCAAAGAACAGTGCTGAATGTGTAAATTGATCTCTAATATGACAGGAAGATCGACTTTGTAATTCAATTGATTTTGTGCTTGTCCAATCTTACTGCTTGCTATTCTAAATAGCTTTTTATTTTCCAATTGCTTCTTTTAATCCTCCACCTCATTACCAGACTGCTTAAATTATTAAAGAGCACTCTGTTTAAATTGTTGTTTGTAGCTCACTTTTTCACATCGGCTTGTTTTGCCCTTTGCCTTATTTAGATTTTGACAAATTACCATTGCTGTTTCTACACTGTTGCTTTTGAAAACAGTTTTATCAGGCTTGCTTTCCTCTATGAGAATGCTGTCAAAATGGTACAATAGTTTTATGTGAATTCCAATATAATCCAGTTAACATGTGAATTCACAGAATATTTGTTATTACCTCTATTTGGCTATATAATGTCCTTTACCCATCTGCATCTGAACGGATCTTTCTCTGCCTTTTAAGAATTCTGTTATTTTGCTAACTTACTATTCTCTTCCAAGCAAATAATTATAGTAATTGAAAGAACTTCATAACCTCTCTTAAAAATAAAATAATTTAAAAATAAAATTAAAAAAAATACTGTTCCTTAGCCTTCTCTTAAAAACAGAAAGAGAACAGTTTGGCTTAAAATTTCCCTGCCTTGCCTCTTTAGTTAGCTTCCAAAATCACCAGTGGGGCTATTTGGAATTTGTTCTTTTCTTGGTTCCAAATTTCTGAAGAAACTGTAGCAAAGGCAAATGATCTCATGAGATTTCCATGCTTGGGCCCAAATTATTACACTTCATTCTAGTTCTGGGTGAATCATTCATGCTAACTCAGGCGAGGTTCAGATTGGGCTATTGGGCTTAGCACACCTCAAGTCTCACTCATAGTTGTTTCCTGCAACGATGGAAGAATTTTCAGTAGTTCAAATCTCAATTTAAATTCAAAGAATGAAGAAGTTAGGATGGAGGAACCGCTTGGGCTTTCAGAAACAGGCAAAGCATTGGAACACGCTAATTTCCTGTCCTTTCAAGTGCTTCTTGATTGTGTCCTAATTTGAAATAGTATACTAAGATTTTTTTCTCACACTTCAGAGCACACTCACACTTGCATTATCTACCAAAATCAGAATATAAAATGCCCCCAAATAAGCTGGCCTGATAAAGAGCTATTACTTTGCCATACAAAACCTTTCCTACATATATCCTTATAACATGACAACTCCCACAGGGACTCCTGAAATGACAGAGAATTTGTGATTGGGTAAGATGATATTTAAGAACTTTGTGTTATCACATACTATTACCATATCCAATCCTTTCAAAAAGTTGGTGCTTAGTCTGGTATTTGAAACTGCTCTTAGTTTTCTGTTCCAACCTACTTCTTTTACTTAATCATGGTGTTTCTGTCTTTCAAACTGACATTCAGTTTTCCATAAAAACCTTTTGATTTCAGAAATTTGCTCCCAGATGAGAATGAGACTTTCAAAAGGATGTGTTTGCAATTGGTAAAAACAACACCTTCATTGCAGGTAGATGAAAGTGAACACAGACAGAAAAAAACTCTGAAACAAAAAACTTTAGTTTGAACGCAAGTATTTAGCTTTTTTCCCTAATGCTTTTTGTTGGATAGAAAACGAGAGAGAAGTCTACTTTGCTGAATTACGAAATGTATTAAACATGCGCTTAATTGCTTTTGCTCTGCAGAAGCACAATCTCTGTGTGTTTGGGTTGAATGGTTGGGACATTCTGTTGATAAATGCATATAACATAGTATAAATAGAAACGGGCTACGTGATTGTAGACTGAATAAGCAGCAAGACAAACCAATTATTTGCCGCTCAGTGTCAGTGAAGGCTTTGTTGAAGAAAAGTGTGCAGCCTTTGGTTTTGAATTGCAACTTAGATTTAAGATTTTGACTGTATGAATTTTGTGTACATATACATACAGCAGTTCTTTATATATTGCTACTTAGTTATTTGCTAGCATTTTGGTTGGTAAAAGCTAATTTAAAGAAAGTTGCTGGGCTTTAGCCGAAGATATTAGAACTCTTGTGCTGCGACCGGTTTAATGAACTGTGTTTCTGTTTCTCTTGTCTGTTTTGCTGCAGAACCTTTTAGTGCTTCTGTCTGGGTGATGATGTTTGTGATGCTTCTCATTGTGTCTGCCATGGCTGTCTTTATATTTGAGTACTTTAGTCCTGTAGGATATAACAGGAACTTAGCACAAGGGAGAGGTAAGCTTTGCATTTTACACAATCCTAAAGCTATGAAAAAAATAATGTATTTCCCATCCCTTGACCTCCATCTTTTAAAAATAAACACAACATAGGAATAAAACAGTAAAAGCAGCTATGAAACTATGTTTGCTCTTAATTTAAAATATGATTTCTTGAGGGCTTATATGCTCATGTTTGTATTCTAATTTATTGGAATAGAGACATATAGAAGGGTAAGTGATATCAGAGAGAGTCGTAGTCAGGCAATGTTTGGTTGGTATACTGTATCGGCGGTAGAGTGTCAGCTTAAAAAGGTATTGGAATAAGTTCTACAGACTCCTGGCTCTTATGAATTCTGGTTAGTTCAGAGAAAATGATCTGAACTGGTATGGGTTTTTTTGATAATCTGGAACAATAGCAGTTACGTTGTATATAGTTTTATATAGTCCCTGTAAAAGGTCTGATGAACTCAGCCTTGAAATGAGGCCAGTGGCAGAAGGGCATCACTTCTTTCTGTGTAGCATCCATGGTTATAGAAACTTCATCTTCAAAATATACCAGCACAGCAAATTTAATACAGAGCTTGCCTTTCTCAGTGAAAGCTGCAGTTGTATATTATTAGCGCTTTGACCTGAGAATGAGGATTCCATGTATTATGGTGCCCTCATCCTTCCCTTTCTTTACTTACAGTTGAGAGTGCAGCCTGGTTTTAATTTCTAAATTCATTTTATAACAAGAGATCTTCCAGCTTGGTGAACGCAGTTCTGGAGACTATTACAAGCTGATGGTTTCTTCTAGATTTTGATTGGCTTGTTCCCTGAAAAAGGGGATTATTGTAATGTTGAGATGATGTTATCATTTCAGTAAGATGGTAAATGTGTAACCTCTGTCCAAAATAAACGCTGTGTTTAGGAAGGGGAAATCAAAGCTGAATACAGACAACTGGGGATCTAGGGGCTAGGCTGTTCTCTTCTGTGCCACCTCATGTACCAGAACTGATTATTTAGTGTACTTACGGTTACAAAGGCATATTATGGCACTAGACCATCCTAACTTAGCTCTAGAGACTTGCCACTAATCCAGCTGCTGTTCATTTGAATCATGGGAAGCTTAAAATAAATGGGAATCTTTATGTAGATTACTCCTTTCCCTAGGCATCTTTGGCAGGATGAAGCTCAATGGTAACACAATCTCCAGTAGCATAAACAGAACTTTAGACTGCTTTCTTGGCATATACTTTTCTTATCATTGTTGCTCAGAAAATACATATTATCCCTGTATCAGCTCAATCTTAAATGGCTCTAGAAGGTAGTTTCATAAACCAAAAGTCAGCTCCATTGTGTTTATTTTACTGCACTCTATCTTCTTAGCACTGCTGCAGAAGAGAAAGAGGATAATCTAAGATGTTGTGCTCGATTGCATTGTGAAAAATTTGCACTGTATTAGAGAGCATTTCTACTGAAATGAGAACATGCACTGAGTATACCCAATCTGGGTTTTATTCTTTAAATAATAATTAAATTATTATTAACATAAATTTTAAATTAATAACTAAATCTGAGTTTGTAATGTGCATCCCCTTGGATAAAGGGACAGGGCAGGGAAGGAGGTAATAGTACAGGTGTCTGCATCAGAGCTTATTGTCTGAATTGCCATTTAATTGAAAAATAGATACTTATAAAAAGGTCAAATGAGTCACAGTCAGGGGAGGCCTGTTTCTTTCCATTGAGGATAAACAGATTCTAGATGACGAGCAATATGTGATGACTGTACTGTACTTACCTAGAGCTGGGTAAGAACAAACTTCCCTTTATTCTCATAGGGCTCTACAAATAAGGCCTTTTAAGCAGATAATAGCATTGCTAATCGACTTCTGCCACTATGTGGGCATGAGGGCATCGTGCTGACCACTTCTTCTTACTTTGGGATGAATTAAAAGCTGACTGAAAACAGGAGTAACAAAAATTACAGCATGCATTAGCTGATACAGTTTTTTACCTGTAATGCCAACACACTTGAAGCCACAGAACTGACTCCAAACATGCGAGGTAGCCAGAGTCTGGTTTGCTCCGTTACGTGTCTGTGCAGGTAGCTCCTTTGTGTTGACTTGCTGATTTATCCTCTGAGTGCAGAGTTCTTAGAAGTAGGTGACGTATTCAGACATTTTGATCTTAAATATGCTTATATGAAGTTCAAAAAGCATGATGTTGGAAGACTGGAGATGATAAAAAATAGTTTGGGTGAGAAAAGTACTAGAATTGAATCATTAAGACTTAAACCCACAGTTTTCCAT
The DNA here is from genome assembly GCA_013389945.1 of Fregata magnificens. Classification (NCBI taxonomy): domain Eukaryota; kingdom Metazoa; phylum Chordata; class Aves; order Suliformes; family Fregatidae; genus Fregata; species Fregata magnificens. The sequence goes on from WAAD01013072.1 coordinate 67,669, forward strand.
TTTACGTGTCCGCTGGCACAGAAGACTGAAAGGGGCAATACTGTGGCACATAACTTTCTGCAAGAGGCATACCAGTTTGCTTCTCCAAACCTATGCTTTCCATTTTCAGTTTCAAACTTTTGAACTAAATCCCACATAGAAAAATGTTGAATTATTTTTTACAAATATGAAAATTAATGTCATTACAATAGAGAGTACCTATGGTAAATCCTGTGATTACACTGGGAGTGCAGTGAAATATTTTTTAACCATGTCTTTGTGTATAATTTGTTGTTATTATGTAGGGTATCTTGCCAAGGTTCAATTTAACTGCAACTAAAATAACTGCTCTTTGCAATTACAGATCCCCATGGACCATCCTTTACCATTGGAAAGGCAGTGTGGTTACTCTGGGGCTTGGTATTCAACAACTCTGTGCCTGTGCAAAACCCCAAAGGGACGACAAGTAAAATCATGGTGTCGGTTTGGGCTTTCTTTGCTGTCATTTTCCTGGCTAGTTATACTGCCAACTTAGCTGCATTTATGATTCAAGAGGAATTTGTTGACCAAGTGACTGGACTGAGTGATAAAAAGGTAGGCCTTTGTCCTGGTTTCAGCTGGGATAGAGTTAATTTTCTTGCTAGTAGCTGGTATAGTGCTGTGTTTTGGATTTAGTATGAGAATAATGTTGATAACACACCGATGTAGTGCTTACACCAGTCAAGGACTTTTCCAGCCTGCCATGCTCTGCCAGGTGCACAAGAAGCTGGGAGGGGAGGGGGCACAGCCAAGACAGTTGATCCAAACTGGCCAAAGGGCTAGTCCATACCATATGACGTCATGCTCAGCATATTAACTGTGGGGAGTTGGCCAGGGGGGCAGTGATCGCTGCTCAGGGACTGGCTGGGCATTGGTCAGTGGGTGGTGAGCGGTCCTGTCACTTGTTTTTCCTGGGTTTTGCTTCTCTCTCTCCCTCTCTCTCTCTCTCGTTGTTTTCCTTTTCATTACAATATTATTATTATTACTTTATTNCCCCCCGTCGTATTCTTTTTCATTACATCATCACCATTATTATTGTTATTGTTATTATTAAACTGTTCTTATCTCAATGCATGAGTTTTTCTTACTTTTGCTGTTCCAATTCTCTCCCCCATCCCACTGGAGGCAGGGGGGCAGTGAGCGAGCGGCTGGGTGGTGTTTAGCTGCCTGCCAGGTTAAACCACAACAGTCTTCAGCTCAAGAGAAGTCAGCGTCCATTCTTCATAATCCTTCTACAAATTTGTACTTTGTGCTAAAAAACCCCTGAGCAAGATAATATGCTAAAACTGGATTATTTCATTCTGAGTGTAACCCTTTACTAACAAACCTAAGACCCAAAGCATGAAAATATCAGACTGTTTACAAAGTCTTTGAGTGACCTTTCCAAAAGTAACTGCATTAATTGAAAAATACCTTTATTTTGTGATGGAAATCAATTCCTGTTTGATTAAAAGGAATGCCTCGCCAATATACAAAAGCTTGAAAAATGAAAAAGTCAGTTTGAATGCAGGGAAGGCATATTTAAAATTATTTGAACATCTCTGTGTGGAGTATTAATAATATATGAATTGACAAAATATTCATAAAACCAGCAACTATCCAGTAATTATCAGAAGCCTGTTAACGCTCCTGAAAAAAATGGTTTTTTGCTTTCTATGTAGTGTGCAATGAAGTTGCAGAAAGAGTTCAGATTTAAAGTGGTGCCAGCACAAATGAAAAAAGAGAAATGATAAAAAGTGATACTTATTGTCTGTGGATGTTTGAATGTTTTCCTTGTATAAAGTGGCAAGAGAAAATAGGAAAAATGAACAGATAAGAAAATCTGGGCGTTTGTGTTTTCACATTGAAGTGAGACATAAATTACATAGGATAAGGCACAGAATTTTGATGTGTTTGTGGAAGACGCTTTCCTAATTGAAGAACTTTTGTGAGAATTTCACTTTGAGCAGTAGACTCTCATAGTTCACATAAACCCTATGTAAGTTTCACACAAGCTGACAAATAACAAATATGCTTATTTTTCATACTGTTCTAGCTTGACTGAACTTTCTTCTGCTGAAAGTATATTTCCCAGATCTTTGTACTTGTGAATTTTAATCAATAGTCTTATAAATCAGAAACCTAGCAATTACTTCTTTTTTATTTCATTCGTGTGGCTGCTTTGTCAGAGTGGTATTGCATGGAGGGATTGAAGTCCATTTGCAAAGTTATTGTGATGGATATGCACAAAATACATGAAGGGCATGCTGTTTTCAAGTTTGTGCCCAGTTGTTTTAAAATGAAACTAAATATTGACATTAAGAAGTAATATATAGAGAGAGTATAGCACAGGGGAGAACTTCACAAGGGATTTTTCTCAAAGGACAGAAAATAAAGGAAATTGGTATTCAAAAGAAGGTAACAGCTCAAATAGCCTTGTGTCTGTTTTTTGTTTTAACTGCTTTTTATGACCAGCCTTTGATCGATTTCCTGAAGTATCAAAGCATGAATTGCAAGCATGGTTAGAGGAAAGACAGATAAGAAGAAACAAAAATTGATACTAGTTTTGTTTTCATTAAGTTGTGTTGTTGCAAAACCTTTGAAAGAGTATGAAGACTGTTAAATATACCTCTATTTTAAGATAATATTCTTAGTAAGAGACAGATAAAAGGTATTCTTCTCTTGAGGATAAAAAAAGAAGGATTTGAGAAATGTCTTTCTCCTGGTTGTGAGAAATTACAGAGCGTTTTCCTGGGAAGTCTTGGTTTTGGCAGGATTTGGCTTGCACCTGGCACAGCACTGGCATTCGGGTCTGCCAGTGCACCCTCCCCTTCCTCTCTCTGCTGGCTGGTTGCCACTCTCACCTATAGGCTGGGAAAATGTCAGTATTTGTTCTGTAGCTTTTAGCTAGTAACTTCCTTATTTTTGTCATTTTTCTATTCTCTCTGCTATGCAGGATTTTATTTCCACAAAAAGCAACATAAAAATAGAAAAATACTTGAATCAGAAGGTACCATCTGTTTTTGTGTGGTCTGCTGATCGTTTATTTGATCTGCCACCTTTGGTTTTTATTTTACAGCTCTTCAAATTTTGCCTGAAGCATACAGAGATAAATCAGGGGAGCCGTGCCTTTTCTGATTAAATTAAACAAGCTAGAAGTCCAGAAAAGCAATGATCTATTTCAAAACATCCTTCTTGTCATACACAGGTTTTGCCTCCTCCACGATCCTGAGGTTTCTTGGATTTAAAAAATTCAAATAATTAAGGATAATTTATAGGAATATAATCTGGTTCATGTTAAATTATTTTTCTCCCCTCTTTGCCTCATTGCTGCAATGTTGTTAGTAGGAGAACAGTTCAGGAATTTGCAACAATTTTACTGAAATTCAGTAGAGAACTCTGAGCCTTGCTGCAAGCAAAGCGGTAATAGGCAAAGGCCAGTGAGAAGGGACAGAGGTATGGGTAAAATTAGTTTTAAATAAATAATATCTTGAAGTTCAATAAATTTTTGAAAAAACTTCTGGGCTGATGAATCAGTTTACTACTCTTCCCCTCTCCCCTTTTTCTACTGCCACAACTGAAGAGTCAAGCTCTTTTGTCAATGCTGTATCGTCAATGCAATAAAGTATTCCCAATTAGAGATACTGGGGTTTCCTCAATCCGGCTCCATATGTAACAGACTACAGAGAAGAGAAGCCAGGAAAAAACCCTTCTCTCTGAGCAGTCATCCCTGACCCTCAGCATTCAAGATCTTCCCATTCAGGAAATGTGTTACACTCTAGCATCTGGTTCACCAGGTCTGCTGAACACATGATAACGTGCTATTTACCCTTCTTCGCTTTAAGACCTCTTGATAGTTTCCTCAACCTTCATAATGTTGCTAATGATTTTCTGAATGCCATGTCATCTATGTGTCACCCAGAAATACATGGCACAGCATGTACTGGAGTTACTAGGGGTGGGTGTTCATAAACTCAAATGATTCAGAAAATGAGAAGAAAATTATATTTTGACATTCTTGTGTATGTAAAAGATTTTTAAAAGCTTTGTGTTCATAAAAAGGTACAGAAAATGAGTCCAAAAGTATCCAGCAAAGCTGGCATTCGTAGCACGTGTTACTTTTGAGACCATTTGTGCCTTTTTCACGTAATGAAAGAGAGACAAGATTACTAAGGGAGAGTAGATAGCAGGGGACAGAATTGTCTTGCAAAGCATTTATCTGCAGTGATTCCTCCACACCGTCACATTTTAAGAAATGCCCCATGTGCATGTGGTCTAGGGGATTCTCTTCAACCATAATAGGAAGCCTTAATTATGCCATTTACAGGTTCCTTATTTTTGCAAGATTCACAGTATTCTTGTAACCTTGGCTTTATATTTTTGTGCAATAAGATGTCACAAGTTCTGTAGTTACTTAGAGGTATGTCTGTGTGAAAACAGAGCAGGCTGAGGTCAAAAGGCAGCATGGATGACGGGGTGGTTAGAGTGACCCCCTTGCCCCAATCCATCGCTCCACTTCAATATTAGACCTTGACAGTGCTCTTTGAGGGTTGTCAGGCATAGATATTTACAGCATTTCAGTAACTGGTTATTATAATAATAGTCCTGGAATTACTAATAGCTATATGTTTCAAAGATCAGAAATCAGATTGTCAGTGTTTTCCATCTGGTAAAAAAAGAAAGGAGAGAGTTCAAATATGGGGGGTTTTCTATCACTCCAAACTAGCCATAATTCCTGTTAAAATCTGTGTTAGCAGAGGGAGAATATTTACTATTTTCTACTATTTTAGTAATGTTTTCCACAATTCCTTAAAACACTCCAGAACAATAACAAACAACTGCTCTGAATACCAGCCTTTTCAGGCAAGTGTGCAAATCTTCAGATTAAGTCACTGTTTAATGTTTGTGAAAGATCACTTTACTGACTTAATGAAATTGTCAGTTTTATTAAGGCATATAGGTAAAACAAATAAAAGCAAAAGATTGGAGTTTTGTTGCCATGTGCCCTATTTCTAGCAGCTGGCAGAGCATGGGGAAACAAGAACGAATTGGTTAGTCTTCTGAGTAACAGTAGATCTCTCCACAATTATGATTCAAGCAGGGGGCTTGTGCATTCAATTTAAGGATTTTATTGATGATTAAAAAAAATTAGCATTTCAGAATATGTCTAGGAAGAAAATTGCTTCCTAGCAGACATGATACATTTAACTTCCCATCATGGGGCTTCAGGGGAAATGAGTGCATGTAGAGACTTGGTCCTTTTTTCTTTCTTGTCTCATGCCTGCCGCACAGATCTTTGCTGCAATCACAGAGCCTATATGCTTCTCCAGGACATGTCAGTTCACAGAATACAAGTTTAAAATTATTGATGAGAACTTTATACACTTTAGATATGAGTACACTGTTAGTAAAAAGATTTTAAAGCCTTTCTTTCTTCTTTACAAGTAGTATGTGAGCAGGCAGTAGTAGCAGACAATCATTTCCAAAAATATTATCTTCTTGTGACTGTTAAAATTTGTTGGTTGGGTGTCTTGTGCCAAGAAATTCCGGTCTGTGGATGGTGTTTGGAACTATTCATCTGCTTGTTATCCCCGTGATCTTTGAATGAACTAGTACTTTTTATTAATCTCAGCTCTCCTGCAGAAATATTTTTGTGTTCCATGAATGTTCAGTCTGGGACAGATACCTCAATTCCTTCAACTATTCCTATGGGAGGAAACTCCTCCCAACATCTTAAACTCGTATGAATGTTCTTGAAAAGTGAGAATATTCAGAACCAAACTCCATTTCTAAATTACCAGGATACTCCACCATAAGCTCCCCATTGCCCCAATTCCCCTGCCATACCCCAGGATTAGGAATTGAGCTTGCAGAATGCTCGCCACAGCTGAATTTCCAAAAACTGTCAGCTGTATGAGCAGCAGCAATTTTTACAGGTCTTGAAATCGTCGTTGTTTCTTTAATTATTTTTTCTAGTTCTATTGACTGGAAAAATTGATACAGATATTAGGAGATATTGGAAGCCATCTCACTACTTCAGGGATTCATTATCTGTAGATTTAAATAAAGTTAATAGCAAGCTACATCTGTATCTGTAGAATCTCTGGACATCTATTTAAGAGCAAGGTTTGTTTCAGTGCTGCATAATAAACTCAGAAAAGGGGCTAGCAAATATAGGCTAAGAACCATGACTACTATACAGTGTAATTTTGGTGCATGGGTCAATTAGTATGTGTAAAGTAGTAGCAAAGTAATAATTTAAATAGCAAAGCTGTGAAAAGGGAAAATGAGAAAAGACATCTGTTGCTAAACGAATAGAGAAAAATAGAGTTCATTCCTTTATTCTTTGTCAAAATATGCTTAATTAAAATGGAGCATTTAATTGTAGTTCTGTAACATGAAAATATTGTTGCAGCAATAATTTCGCAGTCAAGGTTTGATGGAATTGAAAATACTCCCAGTGTTTGCATAAGTCTATTTGTATTCTCTTTGCAAATTGGCACTGGATCTTGGGAATTCGTGATGCCCTGAGACCAAACTTTAAAAAGAGAAGTATTACATATGTAGCCCAAAGGAAGCAGCAGCTGTATAAATATTAGCTGTCTCTTGCAGCACAGGGTATATAGATTGCTCTTCTAACTTCAACAGTAAAACCAGAGTGCATTTCACCATGGAATTCATGGGTGACTGCTTTTATCAATGCTCAATTGAATTTCCTCATTAGCGAATAGTTCCTCTAATTTGAGTGGCCTTTTTCATTTATTTCTTAAAGAGACATTTTAACTTAATCCTAAAGTGTCACTTGGTATTTAAAGGGAGATATTGAAAAGGCGCGCATAAGGTTTTCAGGTCTGTTAGCAGAAGCTTATGTGAGATTATCTGAATGATTTCTAAATCTGAAACCTGAGTGTGCCCTGAGCTATTGCTATTCCTTTGCGGATATTCCCTGGCTTGTTTGTCTGTGCTGATGCAATAGTGATATAGAGGGTAAAATTGTAGAATAAACCTATATGCCCTCAAGCAAATGGTTTGTAGTTTTAAATTGTAGGAATAGATAGGAACTTGAATTATAGGTGTGAGAGCTCCAGAAGCCCTTTTCATGTCAAGCGATGTAGCTACTGAGCCCTTGGGGAAGATGCAAGAACTTTTATTCCCCTTGGATCATGGTGGTGGAAGGAAAGCCAGCCCTCACCCTGTCCCTCCCTGCGCACAAGCTTCCTGCAATCACCTGCACCCCTCCGGGAGCAGTGTGTTAGGCTCCCTATTAAGTAGTGCAAATGATCCTTTTGCCCTCTTTGTGTGGGGACCCACAGTGTCTCAACCGAGATGGAAGTGTGAAATGACTATCAACAAACTCTGTTTTCTTTTGATTGCTGTTTACCAGTGTGTCTGCTTGTAGTTTGGGTCTCTAGGGAGATGTTGGCAGATGAGGAACATCTTCCAGTATCTCTCTGCTCCAGTTTCTGCTGTCCTGCTATATTACAATGCATGGGAGAAAGTCACATTAGACTGGCAAAATTGAGCTGTTTTTACTTTGGATGTAGATGTTTCTGTAAGTTCAGTCAGTGTGAAGATACAGTTTCTGGTATAATAGAGCTGAATTAACCCACAGCATTTCCTAGAAGAAATTGGAGGCAGCTTATACAACTTCTGGGTTTTTTCAACCTGAAATTGCCCTTCTTCCCATTTTGAATGCCTGAAACACTTTGCTTTTCCCCTTTTCTCTCTAGTTTCAAAGGCCGTATGATTATTCACCTCCTTTTCGATTTGGAACAGTTCCAAATGGAAGCACAGAGAGGAATATCAGAAACAACTACCCTGATATGCACCTTTACATGACAAAGTATAATCAGAAAGGAGTTGAAGATGCCTTGGTCAGCTTGAAAACTGGGTAAGCTTTTTTCCATGCATTTTAAAGAATACTGTAGACTTTGCAGAAACTGAGAAATACTGATCTGTACTTACTGTGATACTGAACAGACTGATGTCAGGCATGCTGTGTAGTACATGGCTTGTTTTTTTTTTTTTTTTTTTCCAATGGCACTGTGCAGATATCAAAAAGGAAAGCGATTGCCTGTGATTTGTATGACTATTTTAAAATTGCATGGAAGCTTTGATGTCCTCTGTAAAATAAATTCAAAGGGCAGAATTAGTATTTCTCAAATTTAAAGAGAGATCATACCGATGGACCTGGATTTGGGCGGGGGCTTAACATGGAACATGATGTTTTGTATGGTCCCTTGTTATCTTTGCAGAACTCTCTCTCATAGGAATGTGCTTTCACAGGGTGAATTTCTGACAAAGCTTGTTTGTCTGGCCAGTGTGCAACTACTTGTTATTTCTTTTCAACTCCCCATCCCTTTGGTATGCTTTTAGGTCCACTCTTACATTTTCTTCCCTCCTCTAATTAGCATGGTCCTGTCCATTTACTGTCACATCTGAAGTATTGACTTTGATCTTCGTAAAATCTGTTGAGATGAGTCTCAAATGTACTATCGATCCTGTTTCTGGCAATCTCGGTAAATATTCTGGCAAACATTATTGTCCTTCTTCCTTAAGATCTGAGATTTAGTCTTGAGTGTCATCCATCCTTTTCTCTCCCTGAAGTAGCCCATTTTGCCTGGTTGGACAAAGAGACTGAATTTTCGTTCTTAATCCTCAAAAGGTATGAGAGTGACTCACTACTTGTATCAGTATCCAGCAAGGCTTTCGACACTGTCTCCCATAACATCCTCATAGATAAGCTTAGGAAGTGCGGGTTAGATGAGAGGACAATGAGGTGGATTGAGAGCTGGCTGAATGGCAGAGCTCAGAGGGTTGTGATCAACGGCTGGAGGCCCGTAACTAGCGGTGTTCCCCAGGGGCCTGTACTGGGTCTGGTTCTGTTCAATATATTCATCAATGACCTGGACGAAGTGAGTGTGCCCTCAGCAAGTTTGTTGATGATACAAAACTGGGAGGAGTGGCTGATATGCCAGAAGGCTGTGCTGCCATCCAGGGAGACCTGGACAGGCTGGAGAGCTGGGCTGAGGGGAACCGAATGAAATTCAATAAGAGCAAGTGTAAGGTCCTGCACCTGGGGAGGAGCAACCCCACACACCGGTATAGGTTGCGGGTTGACCTGCTGGAAAGTAGTACTGCTGAGAAGGACTTGGGAGTGCTGGTGGACAGCAGGCTGATGATGAGCCAGCACTGTGCCCTTGTGGCCGAGAAGGCCAACGGGATCCTGGCATGCATCAAAAGGAGTGTGGCCAGCAGGTTGAGGGAGGTTATCCTCCCCCTCTACTCCGCCCCGGTGAGGCCACATCTGGAGTACTGTGTCCAGTTCTGGGCTCCCCAGTTCAAGAAGGACAGGGAACTGCTGGAGCAAGTCCAGCGGACAGCCGCAAAGTTGGTCAAGGGACCGACGCACCTGTGTTATGAGGAAAGGCTGAGAGACCTAGGTCTGTTCAGCCTGGAGAAGAGAAGACTGAGGGGGGATCTTGTCAGTGCTTACAAATATCTGAAGGGTGGGTGTCAAGAGGATGGGGCCAGACTCTTTCCAGTGGTGCCCAAGGACAGGACAGGGGGCAATGGGCACAAATTGGAACACAGGAATCACAGAATGGTAGGGGCGGAAGGGACCTCTGGAGAATATCTTGCCCAACCCCACTGCTTGAGCAGGTTCAGCTAGAGCAGGGTACACAGGACTGCGTCCACGCAGGTTTTGAATATTTCCAGACAAGGAGATTCCAGAACCTTTCTGGGCAGCCTGTTCCAATGCTCTGTCACCCCCACAGTAAAGAAGTTTTTCCTTATGTTCAGGTGGAACTTTCTGTGTTGCAGTTTGTGCCCATTGCCCCTTGTCCTGTTGTTGGGCACCACTGAAAAGACTCTGGCCCCATCCTCTTGACACCCACCCTTCAGATATTTGTAAGCACTGACAAGATCCCCCCTCAGTCTTCTCTTCTCCAGGCTGAACAGACCCAGGTCTCTCAGCCTTTCCTCCTAACACAGATGCGCCGGTCCCTTGACCAACTTTGCGGCTGTCTGCTGGACTTGCTCCAGCAGTTCCCTGTCCTTCTTGAACTGGGGAGCCCAGAACTGGACACAGTACTCCAGATGTGGCCTCACTAGGGCCACAGGTAGTTCCACCCGAACATGAGAAAAAACTTCTTTACTGTGAGGGTGAGAGAGCAGTGGAACAGGCTGCCCAGAGAGGTTGTGGAATCTCCTTGTCTGGAAATATTCAAAACCCACCTGGACGCGGTCCTGTGTACCCTGCTCTAGGTGAACCTGCTCAAGCAGGGGGGTTGGACGAGATGTTCTCCAGAGGTCTCTTCCAACCCCAACCATTCTGTGATTCTGTATTCATCTGGGTGACGGGAACGTGTTAGCGCTAGTTATCTTCTCTAACATATAGTCTTGATAATAACAGGTGTATTTTTGTTAATAATACTGGATTACAATAATCATAATTTATCAATATAGTTTGTTTAGGTTTGTTTTGTTTTGAAGTGAGAAAGCGAAGTTACCCATCGTGGATTTAAGTACACCTACTGTACGGGCTGTTTTAAGGCACATCTCGCCTGCTATTATTTATGGTGAACACAGGACACATTTCTTCCTATACTAAATTAAGCTGCTACTTTTGGTCCTTTTTTGGGAACTGCTTGTCCTTTTAATTTTTGCTCTCCTTTTCCCAAACATGTAGGGGATTGTAACATATTTCTTGGAGACTTCAGGGTTTTTTGGCATAAATCTTTCCTTAGAATGCAAGTTCCCTTCTTTAAAAAGTTATCCTTCCTACTGTTTCCTTCTCCGCTGTCTCCATGTTGCTGTCTGGACTCCCTCTGTCATCACTTCTCAAGGTTTTCTCAACTGGCGTTTCTCAAGCATGGTTTGTCCCATCCTAAGATAGACATATAATGTGAGATGAACCTCACCCAAGGTCTTCCAAACTGGAGGCACAGCTCCTGCTCCGACCAAGCCTGTGCAAGTTGTATTTCCTGGGTGACAGCTAAATTATGCATAATAGTCAGCTGAATGCTACCATTCCTGCAGTGAATTTTTTAAAGCAGCAGCTATCCTTAATTTCAGCCATTGCTAGGGCTTGTTCAGTTGGATGGATAGTTTATTTAGGGGATGTATATTCCTTGTACTTTTTACCAACCGTTAGTGCTACTGAAAGCCCTGAAAAACTGCTGTTAGCTTTAAAATCAGGCCACCTGTCAGACACTTAAGCATGAAAGGGGGGGGGCTACCTCACTGCAGGGGAGTTCAGGACATTCACTAAAACTCAGGCTGGCTGCTCTTGTGCCAGCTGCTGCTCTTCCTCAAAAGCTTTAGTCCTTTTGACAGCGTAAGCTATTCATTTTTTATAGATTCCCCCCCCCCGCTGGAGTTACTTTCCTCTTCTAAGTAATTTCTCAGTGTGGACGCTCCCAGGTGTCTACCTTGCTCCCCTTGACTGACGTTTCTGTAGCAGATGGTGCAAATAAGCTGCCATGTGCGGTGTTTTCCGGATCAATATAAGTAACTGCTACATACAGCGGCACTCCTTAGTATTTTGTCTGATGGCACTTACAGCAGGATTAAACAGCATGCCATCAGGTGCTGAAGTTTCCCACAATAGAAGTGTCACTTTGTGTTTGCTTATATCACAGGTTTGGACAGTCCAGCAGGATAGTAGTGTTAAGTGGGCTTATGTATTTTCTGCCGTCAGTTTCTGCAGAGCAAGAACTGTGCAAAGACCCAATCGGTGCGGTAATTGTGGGCGGTAAACAGTTACAGATCAGACATCGTGATTGTACCTTCTTTTTGCCTCAGAGTGGTTTCTCTCTGGAAAGGTGACTTCATTTTGGTGACCAAAGTGATCAGGCTCTGTCATCCTCACCTGTCACTCGCACCTTGAGCCCACCCAGATTTTCCTTTTTGCTAAGATGTTTGGTGAGGATGTGATGCAGTTCCCATGGCTGACACCTCAGGGATCTCTGGAGCTAAAAGTGTCCTGAATGAAAGAGATGAGACTGTATAATATGGGCTGTCATAACTTGCATTCTCTGTAGGGAGGAGAATAGAAAAGTATGAATAGGTATTTGGTAATGTATTACAGTTGGCTGCCTCTTGTTTTTCTCCAGACTCATATTCTTCAAAATCATCATTTTTCACTTTTTCTACCAAATTTTCTGTTCTGTTCCTCAGTATACATAGCTGTTTCCTCATTTTCTATATACCCATGATGTATCATCTTCATTTTTCCCTCATGAATTATTTGACCAGATTTTTTCTCTCTCCATGTAAAGTTTGCCCTTTCACCCTTATCTAGACTTGATCAAGCTTTCACCTTCCCTACTTTGCTTGATCCCATGATTTTTAATACATTTGCCCCATGGAGCCTATGTTGCTACTGCTCTTTTGAGGATGACCTGTCTCTCCTTCCTCAAACTGCTTCTGTTTCCGACCAAATGTATAATTTCTATTTTCCTCTTTAGTATGTATGTGTTCTGCTTACCTTATTACAGCTATTTTGTCTGTTTTCGTCTTTATCTCTTGTCAAAGCTATTCCTGTACTTTTATCTTTTTTCTTTTCTCATCCTCATCATTGGTAGCATACAACAAGGAATTTTTCTTACATATGGTAAAGCTTGCTGCTTCTGCACAGCTTTTTGAAGATGGACTGCCTGGTAATTGTAGAGTCATAGACTATAGACCTGGGAAGGACTTGCAGAGATTGTCTGGTTGATAACTGCTGCTGCGAGTCAAAATAAATAGTACCTGTGTTATTCCTGAAGAATGTTTCTATAACCTGTATGTATTTCCAATCTCACTTTTAAAACTACTTTTGCTTAATTGAAGACATTGATTTAGTCCCCTTTAATTCCTTCCATATAGTGTTTGATTCTAATTTTAAGGTGGAGCAAAAAACACAAGCAATCAGGCAATACTTAATGACTGAATAATGCTACACGTGATGTCCGATCTAAATAGAATCAAACTATCAAGTAGTCTCTTGTCACAGTTCAGTCTGGTTTTGCTGTATCTGAAACTCTTTCGATCAGCTTTAATTAGTGTTAGCCTCTTGACATATATTGGGAATATCTTGATCTTTGAGACAAATGTGTTTAATACATAATGTTATTGAGTTGAACAGGAAGGAGAAAGTGGGAAGGAGACAAACATGAATCTTTGGATGCACAGATTTCTCTAAGATTTCTTTTTTGTTGGAGACATGCTCATGTCCCTTTCCTCGTTCTGAAAACAAATTAAAAAACAAACTGGGTTTTTTATCTTGCTTTCTCACAAGAAGTGAAAAATCAGGTGCTTCAGTCCAGTTGCTAACGTGGCCAGGAAAAACCTCAAGGGCAGAAATACAGATAGAAACGTGTATAAAATAAACGATGTTCCTACCTTTATTTCCTGGTCTGGTGTAGGGGTTAGATAGGTCTTGTGCTGGAGTATTGTTGTACATGCAGAGATGAGCGTGCACACATCCATGTCTGGGAAGCCTTGAACAAAATACCCAGCCCCTTTCTGTTTTCATCTTTGAGAGTTGATGCTAATAGTGTTTCAAAAATTAACTTACAAGGAAAGCATCTGCATTTGGGTTTTTTAATTAGAACAAACAACATTGCTACATGGGCAATAGGCTTGGACCTGTCTTCTTCAATTAGCATCAAAAATATTTAAGATCATTCTAGAAAGGAATCAACTGGGAAATGCTGCAAATCAAAATGGAAATGAGATTTTTGCTTTAGACTGACATTGACATCATACCTACTCCTTCAGGTGAACCCCCATGGGGGGGTTCACTGCAGCTTGCTTATGAAGGCTTGTTGCTATCAAAGGTGAAGGCAAATTTATTAGCTATATTGGCTTTTCCCCTTTGATAAGAAATCAACCTTTGTTTCTGGAAAGATTAAAAAAAAAAAATCTGTAAAGTCTCAGTAATATCTCCCTCTTGTCAATCGTGTCTTATTTCTGAGGTTCACAGGCACAGTTCTCAGAAAGCTGCTGAAACACCATTTGAACAACAGCAGAACTTTCTGTATTTATTAATTAAAGGTATCGGTTTGCAACCAGGCCTGTTAAAAGGGAGCGAAATTCATGCATCTTGTTATTGAAGTACTTGTTATTACAAGTTATAACTTGTATATAGTTACATATACAAGTATATAGAGAGTAAGATATATATGTCTGTAATTTATATATATACGACTATATATATATATAACAATAGTTATTGAAGTACTACTTAATATTTTTCAAAATGGCAAAATATTGTCCCTCCTTCAGTGCAATTTAGTACAGAAAGTAATCACAATCTTACAAGCTTGTCAAAAAACGTACCGGTGCTTTTCCGTAAATTTCATGCATATAAGAGATCAGCTGAACCTCATGTGCTGTGCTACCTGCAGAGCTTCAGATTGCTCTTTAGGCAGGGCTGAGCAGGTCAGGAATTCTCCAGAGTTTTTTGTTCCTGTTCCTTAATGAAAACAGAAATGGCAGTTATTTTCCTGAGCATTATTCAGAAGATTAAAGCCGGTAAGACATTAGCTAATGTATTCTTGGTGGGTGAGGTCCAGCTCTGTTAGAGCCGTGGTGGTTCCTCTGTGTTCTTTAGATCTTTATTGATCAAATAAAGTTCTAAAAATGCATCGCAAGCATTTCTGTCTATGCTGCGTTTAATTAATCTACATTTCTAGAACCCTCTGTACCAGAGAGACAGACCCTATTGATTTTGCTTCTTGAAGAGGGAATAAGTCTTCGAATAGGAAGTAGTTAATTATTGTGTTATGTTTACAGTGGCTGTTTGGGTTTGTTTGCTTCTGTTTGCCTTGCTATATTTTTCCAGAAGAGGTTATAGTTAAAGAATGCTATCTTTTTGCAAGCAAAACAACCTTACCTGTTGTAATTCTTTGGTGTGGGTTGTATCAGCTCATAGCTGTTGAGTTTGCATGTAGTGTTTCTCCGTGTATGACTGTTCTGCTGCTGTAAAACTGTCAAGAGGAGAAAATGCAATGTCAATAAACTGGAAATGCATTTCCTGTTCTCACCTTTGCCCCAGCACATCTACGCTGGAATATTGTCAGGGATTTATCTGCTAATGGCTGAAATTAGAAAATTTAGTTGAGAGAGTCTCTTCTTACTATAGAGATAAAATGGGAAACTTGCACTTGCCTATTGCCCGTCACTGATGAATCCATCTGATTTTTTTCTTCACTTCCTTAATTTTCCTGGATATGAGGACCGCAGCTGAGTATCACGCAGTGTATATCTTGTTTCAAGAAAAGAGGAGGTCTAACTGATGCTGTGTTATGGCAGCATATTGATGTGAGGACTTTATTTCAGTTTCATTGCAAAAAGCTAATAATATAACTTGTTTTGAGGAAACTGCAGTAATGAATCCATTGCGTTCCACAGTCAAGCAGCCCCTCGTTGTACAGCTGCAGATCCCCTCACTGTTGTGAGCGGTTTTCAGTTTTTATTTACAGCTACAGCTGTGACTATGTATTCAGGGATTTGATGCTAAAGTTTACTTGGGACTCCATCTGCCTTCCTGTTAAAGATTGCTGTGCTTGGTGGTTTGTACACATCAAGTTTAATACCTTATTCCCTAGTTGTCTGTGGCATACTGGCGGAAATAGGAAGCTGCTTGGAAAGAATGCCGTGGTGATAGCATTTCTGCGCTGCCGGAGCCTCAGCAGGTATGGCCTCAGATGCAGTGGATTATCAAATTTGAACCGTCCCCTGAGAAGATGCTATCGGCCTGCAGGCATGTCCTGAGCTGCCAGTCGCTTTGATAGGAACATGTGATGATTCTATTCCTCAGCATTTTTTAATGGCAAATAATAATGCTAGAAGAAACACCTGAAAGTATCTAACTGAACAGTGTGAATGGCATGAGAAGTTATTTCCTTCCCACAAGCACACTCTCCCATGGGAAAACAACAATATGATTATTAATATTTTTTTTAGAATCCAATGGTACTAAGCGGAGAAAGTGCAAGAGAAGACCCTAGAAGGCTCTAGTGCCCTTTTAACCCCGGTCTCTAAGTTTATTGGCCTGAATTGGATTTCTGTTGTATTGGCCTGAATTGGATTTCTGTTGTGCTTACAGTGCTTATAAATTGTCTCCAATTCACAGCTTTGCACACTCTGTTATCTGCTGAACAGATAGAAACTGGTCAGAGGCTGTGCTGGCAGCCTCTGCAGCGTGGCACAGGCATAACCAGGAGGCAAACATCTCCATTTCTGTCAGCTGGAACACAATTCAGATTGTGCCCAGCAGGTCCTTCTGTTAATTAGGTCTGTCAATGAAAGTGGTGGTGTGCCTAAAGTAAAAAACAAACCAAACTTGTCTTTTAGGCAGCCAGCTGACATCTCCACTTAGAGGTAAAAACAATTTCATTATTTTTTTGCAGTATTTTAAATTTATTTTTACAGCAAAATTGTCATCAAAATTTTCATGAAAGGAAGAACTTTCTAGTTTTTATTCTTTCTGTGGTTCATACCTTTTCACCTAAAAAGAGGAGGGAAAGCTATGAGAAAAATTACCTGTTTGAGAGAAAAATTATATATTTTAATTTTTCATAAAAAGCACAGATTCTTCATTATTCTTCTGGGCAGATAATAACAGCTTGCAACCAGAACTCAAAAGAAATGTTCAGCAGACATAAATTTTTAAACTTTTAATCTAGTGGCTCAATATTTTTTCACTGTTTCTGATTGACAACATCTTACAGTATTTGTAATTGAGAATATTCACTCTTTTCTTAGGCTTTTAATGTTACAGTGCATATAGCAATTCTTTTACCAAATTTTTAAGAAATTGAGGTTGGTGGGCAGCATGAGATATCTGTAGTTTGTGGTAATTTATTGCTTGCAACCCTCCTGGACGCCTGTTATGATACATCGAAGAGAGAAACTGTGTTGGAGACAGCTTTAGCACAAGCACTACTTTATGCAGCTGAATTTTAAAATAATGTATCAAATCCCTAATAGCCAACTATCATTCTAAGAATGTGATGTTTTCCTGCTTTCTCATGGCCTACTCGACAAAGCTCTCTATTCTGAGCCTGCTTGGGTTTTGTGTTTTTCACAAGCTTCAAAAACAGGATTAAAAAAATCAAATACAGCAACTGAAATAACCCATTTTTTAGATGGGTGATCCTTGTTCCAGTCACATTTTTAAGATGTCACTGAAACAGCAGCCCGTAGTTGAAGTAGGTACTGATCTTTATGAAGAGGGAATGATGTTCTCCTCTTTCAAAGTGTCTCTCAAGTATGAAAGCCTTACAGATCTTTTGGGATACTCAAAATTCACCAATTTAAACTACTGAATCTGAAACTTGTGATTGGAAAAATATTTTCCTAAGTCTGCATCTGATGTTACTACAACAAAACTTATAATCTAAGATAGGAATTAGCCTTTTTTTTTTTTTTAAAGGAAAGTACTGAATGATGAATCCAATTTGTATCTCTAAATTTTGTTTCCTTAGGAGAAATGTTTAAGAAAATTACTGTCCATATTTTCATCAGATCTATAGGATATTAATTGAAAAGATTTTTGTCAGACCCTGAACGGGCAAATTATTGTGTGTGTGTTCCTTTAAGGGGGTGAAAAGTCCAAAATGTGAATGTGTGATATAAGATGAGAAATTAATATTTCAGATAATTCACTGTCAATGGTACTTATAACTAATGGTCAGGAATATAAAATAGCGTAGAGGACTGATATAACTAGCTCCTGGATTGCTCTACTTCCGTACAGAAGCACCCACTACACCATTTTTCTGGATATAACTTTTGGACATTTTTGGAGGCTGACGCTTAAAAGCAGCCATTTCTGCAGCTGATCTGAAAGACAAAATAAAAAATTCAGTAGAGCTGTGAGACAGGACCGTGGGAACTCCTTAGAAAAAAGCTGAACTGAACTTTAATTTTCTCAGTCAAACGAAATCTGAAACCAAGCTAGACCACATCTGAAGCATTCATGAGTTCAGGCAACTTTTGCTGTAAATCCTATCTAGAGTATCATATTTTATGCGTGCATACTTTCTGCCTCGTAGCTGGAGTGATGTAAAATACTTTCAGAAATTGTTGTTCTGTAGTACTCTTTAGTGCTGACAGGTTGAAATAATCATAGCTGTAGACCACTTAAGATTTTTTCCAAGTAAAAGTGAACATCCGTCAGAATCTCCTCTTCGGTCTCTCCTCTTTGCGTGTGTGTCTCTGTCTTTTCCCTGTTTGGCACCAGAGCTTTGTAAAGTTCAGTAGTGATTGATAGAATATTGCATTTGTGGAGTTAAATTGGCATAGTTACATTCTGGACATCAGATGTTGTGAATACCAAAATTATTACAAGCTTGGAAAGAAACTGAAGGAATTGGTGGAAGGTGAATAATTTGGCAGCTGTTAAACGTGATGGGGCTTAATACAGCCTGTGGCTCATGAAATGTCCATTCCTTTGAAGCCGAGAAGGTATATTCAGGGACAATAGTATCCATACATGCCTTGTTTCTTTTATTCCTCCTTAAGCATCTGTTGTTTGCTAGTGTCATAGATTATCGGGACCTAAGTCTAAGCCAGTGAGGATCTACTGGCCATGTATAGGTATTCCTAACCATATATACCCCTGGGGAAACTTGTAAGTCAAACTACAGTTTGACTTACTGTACGTAAGTCATCCAAAAATCCAAAACTACCTGGGAGAGCAAGATGTTTGCCGTGGTCCAGAATGTCTATTTATGCCTATCAAGTTTGACAGTAAGTACTAAATTATTGTACAAATACAAACACACTTTCCTTAAAAAAATATCTGAAGGAGCTAATAATGTGAGTAACGATTTTCTTCCTGACATTCTGTAAAAAAGAAAATTCTGCTAAACAGTTTGGCCTGTTCGGTATTTTCTGTCCCGGTTGACTGGGTTCAGGCAACTTCTGCAATCAATAGCTTCATTTAGTTTGGCATCAGATGGCTGGGGTGACTTAATTTCAATTTACGTTATGATGCTTTCTTTTGGACTTCAACCTAATATTCGTTTCGGTGTTGATTCTAATATTCATTTTGGTATTGCACTCTGAGGGGAATGATTTTCAATTGATGTTACAACTGTAGTCACCCAAGCTAGGATTTGGAAAGCTGGTTTGCAACTGGGCAACTGTTATTTGTGCTGAAAGACTGCAGAGATATGAAAACGTTTAAATTTGCTGTTCCATCTAAGTGCATTTTTCTTAGGATCTGTTCACTAAAGTATCAATTCTGAAATCTAATAGCTTAAAAGAAATGTGTGCCTGAGTCAGCGTAGCTTTCCTGCTTTTACTGCTAGTGCTACTGCTAAAGTGAGCAGAGTGCAGGATTTGGACCACAAGGTGCCACCAAGCTGGCAGCACAGAGATAAAGACTTCCTATGGCATTTCCATTTGTGGCAGGATTTTCTGGCATCAGTTTTTCTGATGGCTGATCCCTGTTTCCCCATCCCTTGCCATCCTTTCAGGAAAAGCAGTTATTCTCACTTTCTTGTATTTCTTCTACATGTGTTAAAAAGTCTAAATAGATAATGGACTGGGTAGAACCTAATGTGCTGTCCCAGGGACTTTCTGGGGGAGGTTGGTTCTTTCAGGCTTTGAAGAACAGGCAAATACTAATATTGGCATTTAGAGGGTTATGGGGATCTAAGGTGGCACTCATTGCAATGTCTGGGGAAGCTCATACCTCAATAGTTTCAAGTTACCTATAAACAGAAGCAGACATCATCATGTCCTTTTAAGCTGGGTCACATTTTCAGGAATTTCTTCATGGCCATAAGATAAATGTGCTGCCTTTTTTTTTTTTTTTNTGTCTCTCCTGTTCAGCTGATCCATAGCAACTTGCCTCTAGGAAAAAAAATCGTTTATAGTAATTAATTGCTAATTCCTTTACTGAATACCTGAGTGCTCCTCTGATTTTTTTTGAAAAAAGGTTATCTCCTGTGTCTATATTACCATTTGTTAGGTAATGCAGTTATCTATCTAATGTCTTTAAATATTACGAAGTACCTGGAAATGAAATGAACAGGTGAAAGTAGCTATATCCCATCTAACCCCTCTTCTTTTGAGAAGAAGCTATTCTAAGTTTTAGTATTCAGTTGATTTCGGGACGAGATCAGGTGCTTGGTGAAATGTGCTGAATTTATCCTTCATTATGCTATTGTAACTGGGACAAAACCTTTAATCCAAAAATATATTCCCCCTACTTGACTTTTCAAGTTTTGTGTTTTGATAAACTGACGCTTTGCAAGTACTTCATTGCTTGGCTTCTGAGACTTGAAGTGGGACAGTATTCCACTGCATAAATTAATCATAAAGGCACACTAAATTTTCCATTATTTTATTGCAAAGGGAAATGTTGTGGGGACTGGAAAGGTGGGGGGACAGAGAGGTGGTGAATGAGAGCTCCTGTGAGTGAGGAGGGTGAATATGCCCTCAGGAAACCACAGCCAAGCGATACAGGAAGGTTCAGAGCGGCTTTTCTGGCAGCCTGAGATTGCCCTGACAGGTGAGGTGAAGCCTCCACGATCTCTCACGATGGTGTTAATGTCTGTCAGAGCTTGCTCTGTTGAATTTTGTGTCTACATTTTCTGTGTGAAGATTGAAGTGAGGACAGTTTGAGCTGGAGAAAAGTTGAAGGCTCATTCCCTGCTAATGAGTTCATCATTTAACTGGGTTAAACTTTGCTAACCTGCGTTGTTGCGGGGGGGGTGGTTTTTAAATTTTCCCCTAACAAACTGGCACTGTCAAGATGTCAAGAAATCCATGCAGTGTATGTGAACTTAAGATCTGCATGGAGCTATTTGAATATGTGCTAAAAGATAAAGTCACTGCTGGTGATGAAGTGCCATCAGATAACCTGAAACGCATTTTAGCCAAAACTGGGTAAAAGAAATCATCGGTCCTTCATGCTAAAGGTTAAATACCTGCTTCTCTTGCTCCAGCAATATCAAAGTGTCACCTTAGAGCACCTTCACTGAAGCCTCGTCTTCAGAGCAGTCTTGCCTCCCTTTGATTGGTGCGTCATTCCACAGTGACCTTTTGGCATTAGATCCCCTGGACATAGTTTTAGAGATGAACAAATGACGTTGTGTCTCTTGTTGTGTGCTCTTGACATACTTTCTTTTATCCTTTCTGTGGATAAAGAAGGGATAAAATGTAAATGATTAAATTTGTAATACATTTGTAAATCTGTAATGTAAATCCATCATATTTTAAAGCCAGTATTTTTGCACTTGCTGCGTTCCCGACAATGGTATTGATGATCTCTAAAATATATGCTTATATTTAACTGAGCCTCAAGTGGATACCAGTTTTTTGCCTAGTATCGAATTATAAATGCTACTTTAAGGGTCATGTAAGGCATCTATTCTGCAGACTATGCAATTTATTTTTAAAAGCAAGAAAGCTGAAAAGTTTTTGGCAGAATGTTTTGAAAATGAGCTGTGTCTCTCCAAAATTATGTTTAGGAGACAAAGCTTTACTAGGCAAAAGTGCTCTTTATGATGGGGGTGAAGGTAAAGAGGGGAGGGCAAAGGCGGCGTTAAAAGTATTATTTGAGGATCCACTGACTTGTAGTCTGACATTTGTAATAAGACAGTAATTTCAAATATGCTGCTTTCAAAAGACACGACTGGAGCCTTAGTAAACAGGTGTGACACTTGCTATGTAATAATCTTTGTAGTCTCTTTTGCGTTTATTTACAACCAAATTTGAGGAATAACGTCTCTTCATTTTTTAAGTCACCTAGGCAAATTTCAAAAATAGTTCCAATTTCATTAACTACCTTTTCTCAGAATAAAATTTCTATAATTTATAATGAATAATTATTCTTAAATCTGTAACTGACCTTTAATTTTTTGGAACAAGCCCCAGCAGGTGCATATTTGAGTCAAAAGGTACTCTTCATCAAAAATAATGTAGAAAAGTCATTGCGATACAGCTGTCTACAGCAAAATGCAGTGCAAGCAAATTGCTGTGATGGTGTACTTCATATGTTACATGCATTCTGATTTTGTGTGAGTCAAATCTGTGTTAGTAATAATACACAGCTTTTGTCTGGCCATGAAAAGAACATATCTGGGGTGTTAGAAAACATTAAGAAACGAGAGTGAGAAAAATTGATTCTGAAGTTAATGTCCTGGATCTGACAGATGAACGCTGTGCCGAATGGTACCCACTTCAGCAAGAAATGAATTCTGCTGTAGATATTGTATGTTTGGATTTACTGCAGTAGTTGAAAACTAGAAAGTGACTTCAGTCATGCTCCAGTTTCTCTTATCCTCAATGGAAACATAATATTATTTGTTCCATAGACTCCAGTGCTTGACAGTAGAATAGAGGAATGTGAATAAACAGGACTGCATTAAAGCATCCCTCTCATTTTCTGAATACTATGACACAGGTTATAGCAGGACACAAAGTAACTGAGACTGATTTCTAGTGTGCTGGATTACTGTTTGTGTCTCCAGAACTCCCGAGCAGATTGGCACTTTAGATTTTTCCCTCTTGTTCCATCAAGACAACAAAATTGCTGAAGCATCATGTGGTTGGCTAAGGAAACAAAGTAACATTTTCCAAGTGAGCTATGCTCCTGTTGTTGAGGAAGAAGTACGACTAATAAAGGAGCATTTTCCTAATCCTACTTTTCAATTTTCATCATAGGAATTTGATGAAAAGTATGTGCCAATAATACAGATGGGGAAAATTATAGGGAAGTCTTTTCAGCTTTTCTGAAATTCCTTTTCTGTACCTTTTCCTCTAGCTTTAATTTTCTTTACACAGGCATTTTCAAATGTGTACAGCAACTCTTTAGAGAATGGGTTTTTGCAATAGCTGTTCTGATTTTTCAACTCTCATGCTTCTTGGTGACTCATAAATGTTTAGGTACAAGACTGTCCCCGTTTGTTTTTCACAGATCTCCCACTTCAAATTGTTACATTCAGTAATGCTCTTCTGGGTTTTCTTAGAATTATTCCAATTCATAATTTTATAACACCTGATCTTCTCCTATGCTGTGTGAGCTAAAATTCTCCGCACCCCCTTTCCTCTTTGTGCTTGCTAGGTAATGAAGGACATTTGCCTTTGTAGTGTCTCTTATATAAATATTCCAAAATGTTTATTTTCTTCCCTACCCAGGATTATTGCAGTAGTTCTGAGGAAGTTTACAAACCTGCCAGTTGCTCAGATGAGTCATAACACTGTAGTCCTGTTCCTCTGCATTCACTGAAGATACCTGGCACGTTCGGCTAGTTCATGGCAGTTATAAATCTTGTTTCTTGCTGTATTCCAGTTTCTATAGTTCTCTTTCGTCTTTCTAATAATTCTTAGCAGTTTATTTAAACCTACACAATGTGAAAAAGCTTTTCACCCCCTGAAGTGGCTGCACTGAAATGACAAGTTAATTGATTCATTTTTACATGACTAAGGTTTGCAAGAGGCTTTGAGCCTTTCTTGCTGTGGGATGCTGTACTTGGTGTGTGTAAGCTGTTTTACAGGGAATGCGTAACTTAAATAGCAGAGTGGTCAGCACTCAGTCCAATACAGAGCTTCTCAGCTGTGTAGCACAGTTGAATTTTGCTGCCACAAGAACAAAGATCCTGGGGCTTGCCAGTCTGTCTGTAGAAAAAGAAGAGAAAGAAGAAAAGGGTGAGCTGGAGCACAGATCCAGGCTTGTCAGTCCTGCCTTGAGAATGGCAAGACAAGGGTGGGCTACTGCATCTAGCAGTCACTGCCGTGCACGCAGCCTGGCTCTTCCACCAGTGCCAGGCAAAACAGCAGATGTGGCTTTCCCCACATAGACATAGCAGGAAGGAAAGTCCTCTGCGGCCCCAGCAGCCTGCTGGCTTGTGCAAACGCCTGCTTTGTCTTCTTCTGGAGCTTATGCTCACTGCCATCTTTGCAAATAACTCGTAAAGGGTCAAATTTTCGGACTTGCCCAGATTTTGCTGTCTCAGTTTTTGGAAACTCTTCCTGAGGAATGTTTTAAAGTTGTCTGAAAGTTCTTAAAAATTCAGAGTATCAGGAAATTCACCTCCTAGTGATGGAAAAGTTGGGTGCCCTAACATCTGACAGCTTCAGTCATGGTTTGTTACTCCCTGCCCACGCTGCAGGGGTACATCATGTTCTGAAGCTTTGCTTTGCAAGGAATAGTACTTCTGTAATCAGTACATGATGAGGAGATAATTAAGCCTTGAGAGGTTATAAGATTTTTGTTGGAAATGGAGAAAATGTATTCTGAATATGAGTTTGTATTTGTAGACAGCAAGACTTTTTCAGGGCAATCAACTTTTTGATTTACAGTTCAGACATTGGGCAGGAACTGATAGCAGAATGTTTCAGCACTCAGCATCTGTCAAGAAAATACCTCATGTTTTTAAATCCATTTGCGTAATGAGATTTATTGTGCCCTTACAGAAGTAGTATAGAGAAAACCCTCAAGTAAAGCCTTCTGGGTCTTCAGAACCTGCTTTCCTTGTGTGTACGCACTGCAGCTGATGCCAGACTCTCTGGGAAGCTGGGTCCACAGCGAGTGAGTGAAACTGTGATTGTGCCCTGTCTTTCTGTCCCAAGGTTTTGCTACACTGCTCAGTAACTAAGGAGGCAAGCTGCATATGAAGAGCATGATTTCTCAGGTAGCACAAGGCTTTTGCCCTGGAGTCTTTAGCAAAGATATCTTTTTCCTCTGTATTTCTCACTGAGTCTGTTTGGATGGAAGAATAGCTGAGTCTTTATATTTTCTCTGTGTTTACCAGCATGTGTTTTATATGCTTACATTGCAAGACTATAAATCCCAGAATAAACAGATGACAAGTACTAGAGAGCGTTTAACTTAGGTCAGCTGGTTGCAGCAGTGTCTGTACCCACAGAGAGGAGCATTACCTTCCAATCCCTTGCCTGAGCCAAAGGCATCCACTGAGAGGGGGAGTATCCTTCCTTTCCCACAGATAACTGTGGGCGTTCTAAAAGCATGAGATTGGATTGGATTGATTATGGTAATCGTCTGCTGTAGATCAGAAATGTTACAAATATCTTGAGGGGACGGCAAGCAGTTTTCTTTTTTTCTCTTGTGCGCCTACCCAAAGGACATGGATGTTTGTACTTTCCCTCTACACAAACCAAAGATTGTCTCCAAAGTGCTGAATCAAAACATGTCGTTTAGAAGACTCTCTGGTCTTGTGTTGAAGCCTGCAGGCTTGGCCAGCACCCCAACACCCTCTTGGCTATTTCCAGTTTAGTTACCCGCAGTGCCTGTTAGGCATCCATATCTTCTTTCCAGATTGAATTTGTGACACATCACCTACCAGATGTTTAGCAATTGTTTTCTCTGTGTTAAATTACCCATTTAAAGGAAGGAGAGAGTCAGACTTTTAGCACTGATGAAGCTAAGCTGAGTTTTAAGCTGAGGATTGCACCAACTGAGTTTTCAGGAAGAGTGGAAAAACTAAGGAAATGATGGCCCAGCTATTTCTTTTAATGGTTGCATGAGCCACCTGTACTTTCTCTAAATTAACTACTTCACTAAATTCCAATTTAATGACTTGAATGGTGACTGTTGGGGTAAGTATCATTGAGGGGAAGCAATAAAGTACAGTAAGTAGTGACAGGAACTTCACTTTTTCATGACAGCAGACAAAATCCAACCACCTCACTCTCTCCTGGTATTTCTCTTGGTTTAATGTGAGATGGATAGGGATATTTTTTAGTGGCACATTTTTGCTATCTGATCTAAAGTTCCACAAAAGTTAGGGTTCTGTATGAATCTGTTGATTGATTATTTAAGAACAGATATTGAACTATATGTCATGCATGAAAGTATTCTTTTTTTTTTNTCTGATATGCCTAGGTCTTGCTCTGTTTTGTGGATATAAATGAAAAGCTTTATCAACATAAACTGATTTAAGCTAGTGGCAAGTGTGATTCCAAAATTTCAACAGCAACAGAATTCACAACTGGTACATACTGATATAATGTAATTGAAGTTGATGCTCTTGTACCTGTTTGTGCCACAATTAATTTATTTTTATAATTCCCTTTTTACGAAGACAGGTCCCAACTGTTTATGAGCAGTATTTTGCCAGCCTCTGTCACTTGCATCCTGTCAGAAAATTTTAGCAGTGGTCCACAGTAATGCATTGTGGCTCTTCAAAGGAACAACAGGCGGTGCCGGCCGTGCCTGGGAGCTGCAGTGCCAGTGAGGGTGGCAGCGTGAAGACTCCTCCTACACCAACCTGTGAAGCCGATTGTGTAGCTGTGTCCTCCCCATTCCTTTGACTCCTATGGGATGGGCAAAGATGTTGAAAAGGGACAGGGTGTTACTGGGGGATGTAATAACTTCGTTTTAGTGCGTCATTTAGGTGGGGTTTGAGCTGAGATGATTGTTTTTTCCTATTGCCTCTGTATTCTGCTAGTCTTCTGCAAGTGGTAGAAATCTTAAAAGTTTTGGCTGCAGATGAGGGCAGCAATACAAAATAAACCTAAGTTTTATCTTTTTCCTTTTAAAGATTGCACATGAATTTCTGTAGGTATAAAAACATCTTGTCTTTGATTGAGGCCTACTGCTGGCAAGTGATTGTCCTTCCAAACGGCCTCCTCTTATATATGCACTTTTACTGGCTTCATTTGTGAAATATTCGTGCACCTGTCTCTTCTAACTCTTGCTTTACAGTGCTGCTTAAAAACTTTCCCTGAAGGACACTGCCTCTTTTCCTTTCCTTACTGGTTTTGGTTTCCTCTGTTTTGTTGTGTTCCCTGTATACGTTAGAGAATGGGATTATCCCATTCTTACGTTTATAGGTAGATGGGCTGGAAGGCTTGAACTTTCCACAGCAAGTTCCTCTGTTCCTGCTGTGCTCCAGGTACACAAATAATACGTTTGGAACTGCGAATCATGAAGAAATGTTTTCTATAATTTTTAAGCAGGATTTAGATAGCTGTATCAGATATGCTGGAATACCTTCCTCTGTCTTAGCAAGGACTTAACCTCTACCTTCATTGTTTATTTTTGGAAAGAGACATAAAATAAGAGTGTGTGTGGAAAACTGGTGAAGTCACGTTTTCGGTCTCATTCAGTATTTTAAATAAGTTAATTCATTATTGTTGCTTCAATTCTAAATTCTCTATTGTCATTTGTGGTGTTTTTGGAGATCATTTTGCATCTCAAGATATTTATTATACATTTTGAGAGCCAAGATACAAAGATAACAGGGCAAGGAATTTTGTAGCTTGGTTTCTCCTGCTCAGTATTTTTTAACAGCATTCCTTAAAATAGAAATGCAAAACTATGTGTCCTACTTTCCCCTCACTAAAATAGATGCCTTTTGTTAATTTTAGATACAGCAGAGCAGGATATGTAATTAATGATATCAAAGAATCCTTATGATATTCAACAGGGTCCTAACATCAAGGACAAAAGAAGTCTGACAACAGCTGTCCCTAATGATTTGGTTTGTAAAATGTTTTCTTTTATTTCAGGAAGTTGGATGCTTTCATCTATGATGCAGCGGTGCTGAATTACAAGGCTGGAAGAGATGAAGGCTGCAAACTTGTCACAATAGGGAGTGGATACATCTTTGCCACTACGGGCTATGGAATAGCACTTCAGAAAGGATCACCTTGGAAAAGACAAATTGATCTAGCCCTCCTTCAGTTTGTTGGAGATGGTAGGGACCAATCTTTTTTCCTTTCTTTTCTTTCTCTATGTATGCACAGTTAATACAGTTTTAGTAGCTCTGAGCCTTTTACTACTGTTCTCTTACAGATTTTAAAAAACCAAACAAATGCAAAACAAATGAGTAAAATTATTTCTTGATGCTGAGACAGGAATTCCCTTCCACTCTGTTCTAACTCACCTCACCGCCAAGGACATTTGCATCTATTTTCAGAAAGTGTTTTCATATACATAACAAAGTAACGCTGGCCTCAACGTTCGAGAGCGTTTCTAAATTTATTTTTTTTTTAATTTTATTTTTGCCTTTGAGCAATTCCTGAGGAGTTTTTGCCTGGTAGATGAGTTATCTTTCAGCATGACTGCTTTGCCATTTAAAAGCATTTAGCTCAGTTCTGAACTGGTGTGAATGATCCCTAATCTAGGATGGATTAATTTAAACTTCTGGTAAAAGAATGTTTATGGAATTGAAGTAGGGTGACTGGTTTTATTGGATTTCAAACAGCTATTTTTCATTCAAACACAAAAATAGAAGAATTGCAGGTCATCTTGGCAATTCTGCACTGCAGAAGAAGAAAAATTCCTGCACATCTTTGATATATTTGTAGACAGTAATAAGGACTCGTTCTCCACATAGGGCTTGAACTATATTTTGGTTGTAGAAATGTTTCTTTGCCACAGTGAAACTTCAAGGCTTTCACATGTGCATGCAAATAAAAATATGGTGGTTAAAAAAAATTCTGTTATGACTGACTAAAATCCTCCATCAGTTTGGAATATGGTGTGTGTTACATAATCATTTTCATTTTTCTTTTTACATAGATATGTGTGTTAACTTTGCATTTCAGAGAGTGATGCATTTTGTCTGGTGTATGTATAGAGATACTAGTGTCATCATTATTGATCTCTTGGATTTAGAGAGGCTTATGGAAGAAACATTGCTTACTTCTGCTAAGAAAAGAATATATGACCTATAATAGCTAGGTTTCAAGCAATTACATATTCTTGTTTTAAACAGTTGCAATTAATTGGCTAGAATAGCTTTATTTTTCTATTTGTGAATATTTCATGAATTGAATATTTTTCTATCTGTGTGACACTATTAAGAAGTGTTAGGTGCTGTAATTCTGACCCATCCTTAGATGGGGAATCTGAATCAGAGAAGTTGAATTATTTGTCCTGTACTAAAGAAGAAAATGCTTCTTTAGCCTGAAGGAGGATCTGGGGTGTCTTTCTCAGTTGTGAGCTAATCACTCTAGATGTTTTTTCAAATACATTAACAGCAAAAAGAGAGCCAGGGAGAATCTCCATCCTCTGGTGAATGCGGGAGGGAACATTGTCACCAAGGATGAGGAAAAGTCTGAGGTACTTAATGCCTTCTTTGCCTCAGTCTTTAATAGTCAGACCAGTTATCCCCAGGGTATTCAGCCCCCTGAGGTGGAAAACAGGGACCAAGAGCAGAATAGACCCCCCACAGTCCAGGAGGAAGCGGTCAGCGACCTGCTGCGCCACCTGGACGCTCACAAGTCTATGGGCCGGATGGGATCCACCCGAGAGTGCTGAGGGAGCTGGCGGAGGAGCTTGCCAAGC
>WAAD01013072.1:97669-174578 GCA_013389945.1 Fregata magnificens
GGGACTAGAAAACAAGTCTTATGAGGAGCGGCTGAGGGAACTGGGGTTGTTTAGTCTGGAGAAGAGGAGGCTGAGGGGAGACCTTCTCGCTCTCTACAACTACCTGAAAGGAGGTTGTAGTGAAGCATGTGTTGGACTCTTCTCCCAAGAAACTAGCGATAGGATGAGAGGAAATGACCTCAAGTTGAGTCAGGGGAGGTTTAGACTGGACATCAGGAAGAATTTCTTTACCGAAAGAGTGGTTAAGCATTGGAACAGGCTGCCCAGAGAGGTGGTGGAGTCGTCTACCCTGGAGGCGTTCAAAAAAGGTATAGACGTGGCACTCCAGGGCCTAGTTTAGGAGTCATGGTGGTGTTAGTTGATGGTTGGACCTGATGATCTTAGAGGTCTTTTCCAACCGTAATGATTCTATGATTCTATGTTGCCAGAGCATCGCTGAGGTTTTCATTCTTTCACCTTGCATTTTCTTCATGCTTACTCTTTCATCATTTTTGATACTTCTCATCCAAGAAAAAGCAATGAAATCGCAGGCAAAGAAAATAAATGAAATAGAAGGGAGAGTATTTGAAGCTATTCCAGAAAAAGCTCGTCAAAATACGAAAGGTACTGCATTTTTACACATAACTTTGTTTCTGAATATCAGGGAGAAAATAAATGGATGGGAGGAAAGAGGCAAAAATCTTATCATGTATTTACACTTTGACCTGTGGATTTACATAGCATATGAATGCTTATATCTTTAACCCATTTTTAGTAGCTGAAAATAATACAAATTAATTGTCTATGAAACTCAGTATTAAAACTTCCATATGAATAATTTATAGAATTGCAATAGATACAGCTGGCACCCAGGTGAATGAAACCTTGTCATGAAATGTCTGGTCCTGTGTTCATCTTGTTCAGACATTACTTCAGAAAATAAGCAAAAGTTTTGAATGCACAAACCATGGGGATTGTGAATGTGTTTATGGCACTTTTTCTGTGGTATTTTTCAGTACATTTAAAAGGTACTCTGAACAACCCATGAATGCTAAAATGTTCATTTTCTCTTGTAAAGGATCCCTTAATTTGTTCAGAAAATGGTGTGGGCACTATTAAAGAGAATAGCAGTTGGACATATATGATGTGTAGGAATTATTGTAGGTATGTTTCCTTTAGTCCCAGAAATGTTTGCTACCTTGTCTCACTTCATTGTGTCATAGGTCTAGATGATAATTTTCAGAAAAAAAAACCCAACCAAACAAACACTGGAAAAAAAGAAAAAGAAAGCAAAACAACAAAAAAACCCCCCAAGAATTATGTTGAGGTTGAAATTTCTTCTACTGATTTATAAAGTACATTGCAGGTGAACTGGAACAAAACACCAAGAAATTAAATGTAAAGAGTGATTGCCTGGAACTAGCATGACCGGATTTTGTAATCCATGTCTAACTTCAGTAGTTCGATGAGTAATCTTTTTAGCTATGAACTTACATAACTCTGTTTTGGTGAATTAGAAGGGATGAACCCGGAGTTCAGACCAACATCACTTTGCTGTATTGCTAAAAATCTCTTTGAAGTTATCTAGACTAAAAGCAAGTATGGTTGGGGGGAAAGTTTCATCTTAAAACGATACGCCTGGGAAAGCCTCAGTGGAGTCTGAATGAGATTGTTTAAGTAAACCGGCAAACACAAATGAAGGCAGAAATACTTTTCACATGTATAGCCTCTGCAGAACTTATTATTCTCTAAGACTAAGCCTATAAAACAGCAAAGCGCCTAGTAGTATTGAATTATTATTCAGTAATTCAGTAATAGAACATTCATCACAGTATGGAATAATTTCAATGAATTATTATAAATCTAATGAGTTTCATAACTGCAAGAAAAAAATCCTGATGAGTTGAACAAACACAATTTCTTGATATGAATGTTATGTTAATGAGAAGAGAACCTTTTGGATGATACTAGATACGCCCATCTACAAGAAGGGCCGGAAGGAGGAGCTGGGGAACTACAGGCCAGTCAGCCTGACCTCGGTGCCGGGGAAGATCATGGAGCGGCTCATCTTGAGTGAGCTCACCGGGCAGGTGCGGGACAACCAGGGGATCAGGCCCAGCCAGCATGGCTTCATGAAAGGCAGGTCCTGCCTGACCAACCTGATCTCCTTCTATGACCGGGTGACCCGCCTAGTAGATGAGAGCAAGGCTGTGGATGTTGTCTACCTGGACTTTAGTAAGGCCTTTGACATGGTCTCCCACGGCATTCTCATGGAGAAGTTGGCAGCTCACGGCTTGGATGGGCATACACTTTGCTGGGTAAAAAACTGGCTGGATGGCCGAGCCCAGAGAGTGGTGGTGAATGGAGTGAAATCTAGTTGGCGGCCGGTCACGAGCGGTGTTCCCCAGGGCTCGGTTCTGGGGCCGGTTTTGTTCAATGTTTTCATCAATGATCTGGATGAGGGGATTGAGTGCACCCTCAGCAAGTTTGCAGATGACACCAAGCTGGGTGGGAGTGTCGATCTGCTCGAGGGAAGGAAGGCTCTGCAGAGGGATCTGGATAGGCTGGATCGATGGGCCGAGGCCAACTGTATGAGGTTCAACAAGGCCAAGTGCCGGGTCCTGCACTTTGGTCACAACAACCCCATGCAACGCTACAGGCTTGGGGAAGAGTGGCTGGAGAGCTGCCCGGCAGAAAAGGACCTGGGGGTGCTGGTCGACAGCCGGCTGAACATGAGCCGGCAGTGTGCCCAGGTGGCCAAGAAAGCCAACAGCATCCTGGGTTGTATCAGGAATAGTGTGACCAGCAGGAGTAAGGAAGTGATCGTGCCCCTGTACTCGGCACTGGTGAGGCCGCACCTCGAGTACTGTGTTCAGTTTTGGGCCCCTCAGTACAAGAAGGACACTGAGGTGCTGGAGCGTGTCCAGAGAAGGGCAACGAGGCTGGTGAAGGGACTAGAAAACAAGTCTTATGAGGAGCGGCTGAGAGAACTGGGGTTGTTTAGTCTGGAGAAGAGGAGGCTGAGGGGAGACCTTATCGCTCTCTACAACTACCTGAAGGGAGGTTGTAGGGAAGCGGGTGCTGGACTCTTCTCCCACGAAACTAGCGATAGGACGAGAGGAAATGGCTTCAAGTTGCGTCAGGGGAGGTTTAGATTGGACATTAGGAAGAATTTCTTTACTGAAAGAGTGGTTAGGCATTGGAACAGGCTGCCCAGAGAGGTGGTGGAGTCGTCTACCCTGGAGGCGTTCAAAAAAGGTGTAGACGTGGCACTCCAGGGCCTAGTTTAGGAGTCATGGTGGTGTTAGTTGATGGTTGGACCTGATGATCTTAGAGGTCTTTTCCAACCCAATGATTCTATGATTCTATGATTCTATGATTCTAGATATTTGGATAAGACGAAGTAGTTTGTTTAAAAGTAAATCTGATTGCACCTACAAGCCCCCATGATCTCATCTCTTTTACATTTACAGAGTACTGAGATAGCCTTTTGACATGTGTTTTAGAGCTTTCAATTTCCTCTGCATGTGTCTTTCTCCTGTGATTTTTCTCACTTGATTTTTCCTTGCTCCTTCTATATCATTCTCCTATCCGAGCCAGTTCACCTACACATTGAAATGAAATTTTTGCACAGTGGATAGGAACCTTTTCCCTCTTCCTCGCTGATGTAAAACATCCAACTGAAGTATTAAGGACTTGTTAATGCAGGAGCATCTTTTCTTACTTTCCAAAGCACGATGCTTTTTCTGCATTAAAGTCAATGGCTTTGAAGCCTCTTTTGTATCTTGTTGGCACTGGAAAAAAAAATTAAGGTAAACACAGAGAAATGTAGGTTTGTGGTAGGGATAACTTTAAGCTTAGACTGGGTGGTTCATATGTATCTACATGAGTAGTGTTCTGATCCTGAGGATAGTTCTACTGGGTGGACAAATTATACTGACAATTAACAATTACACTGTGAAAGCAA
Source organism: Fregata magnificens (assembly GCA_013389945.1). Lineage (NCBI taxonomy): Eukaryota > Metazoa > Chordata > Aves > Suliformes > Fregatidae > Fregata > Fregata magnificens. The sequence continues at coordinate 101,616 of WAAD01013072.1, forward strand.
CTCTGAAGTCTCAGTGGAAGGAAACAGGCTACAAGATGCCAAATTTGTTACTCTAACAAAGAGGAAAAGAGACAGAGGGAAGGAGGATGGGAAGGAGTTGCTGAGGAATTTAAAGAATAGCTACTTAGTTGTCTCAAAAATAGAATTATCCCCAAAATGTTTCATTACTTGGTCTGTGCAGGTTCATGCACATAGCCCAGTTCACAGGAAGTGGAAACATTTGTTAGTATAAGATTAATTGCTTTGGAATACTGAATTTTTTTAATATAAAGAGTTAGGAGTTGCTTTTTGTTGTATAAAGGATGTGAGTGAAGTGTATTACTAGTGAATTTCTGGCTTTGCACGTCTTACTATCTGTACATCACATCTCATTATCTGCAAAAACTTCTAGCTAACGATTAGCGTCTGCAGTTTTGTTTCAAATAGTTAATCATCAGGGTAATTCTCTAAAGTGCAGTGGTGGTTGTGCTTTTTTTTGGCTTGCTGTGGTCACAACATGAAACTGTCATCGTTTTTCAACAGAGAAATAAAAATGTTTCTACTGAGACACAGAAGACTATTTCTCAATCTTCTGTTGAGAAATAGAAGCACCCAGGAGTTCAAAAGCAACTCAAATGATATGGCTGCTAAGAAGCAGCACCATTATTTTGTTTGGATCTTCCGCCCACAGCCACAGGAATGTGTCAGAACAGAAATGTTGTGCACTGAAGAATCGCATGATACGTGCTTTGATTTCTTTTATAAACCTCTGTAAAGAGCAGCTGGGCAGGCTGACGTGCCCAGAATCCAGCATGTTACCCTAGCAGCTGTCAACTGCTTTTTGTGCCAGCTTGCCATTTGATAAGTGCGGTAAAGGCTCAGGCACACAGCCTGCGTAATTTAGCAAGTCTATAACTGCTGGACTGCAACATTTGTGAAGGCACCCATGTTCCTCCAGCCTTCAACAGAAGGACCTTATGGCCAGCTCTCTGAAGGCCCAGGTATTGCTAATACTCCTCTGGCTTGGGCTGCATGGTGCCATTTAAAGCAGAGTGGTACTTTTCTAAAAATATCCTGGAAAGTAGTTTGAAAGACATTGCTTCTGAAACCTACAGCATCATGTCTTTGGGATTTGGAGCAGAATCACTGGTGCCTAGTAGGTGAGGAGAATTTTTTTCTCCTTTCTCTTTCTCTCTTTGTCTCTTCCCCCCCCTCCATTTATGAGCAAACGAGATTATTGAACTGCAAATGACAAAGCTGCTTTGGGATTAAGAGAGTAAGAGGGCTTCAGAGTGTGCATGGGATAGAGAGAAAGACAGCAAGGAGCCTTTAGCTATAGGGGATGCGGCAGAAATAGAGGGATAAAAGACGCATGACAGCAGAAATGGATGGAAACGAGGAACAGAAAAATGCTGGGTAAAGAGGGCAAGTCTGGGGAGGAGTGGCAGAATATCAGCCAGCAGGCCAGGTTAAGCATCTACTTGTGTGAGGTATTTGTAACGTATTGCACTACCTGCAGGTTACGACCTCAGTTCAAACAAAGGTCTGGGAAGAGATCTCCAGGAAAGAGGGGCAGATGGTATAGCTGTATTAAGCCCTTAACCCTTAAAGCTGCAACCTTTTAAAGCAATTAGAGACACAGAAATGTAAAGAAGAAAACTGGTTTTGGTTTGAGTTTCCACAGAGATTCTGTTATCCCCTTCCTAATAACTTTCAGTTCTGGTTAATCTTTATGTGCTTTTAGGACGGCTTAGTAACTAAGAATTATTTTCCTGGGTGGATAATTGCTTCCCACTCCTTAGGGGTAATAGGTAACTGTGGAAATGAGATTTGTCCCCTTACATCTGGAAGAGGAAAGCTCTTTGCTATTTTTTTCATATTTTAGCATAAGCCTTCCAAATCGCTGTCTAGCTATAAGGAAGTGTAGCAGTGTGACTCACGCTGGCTGTTAAAGACCAAGAAGGAAATACGTATGTGATTATAAGGACATATTTTCAGTGTGTGCTGCTCGGGCAGAATACCCCCACAATCCCAGTGATTTTCTGTTTATATATTTAGTGTCCTCCTTAAGCAGTGGGTGGAACAAATGTGACTGGAGAGTGCGAGTGTATAAGTGGAGGGTGTTTGTGTAGCTGAACAAGAGTTAGAGGGATTGTAAAATTGAAAGTCGTGCTTAGCAGTTCTGTTAATTCATCCTTAGCTAACAGGGATATGCAGAGTGCAATCATTAGCTCACAATAAGTTTACTGCTGTCAGTCATCCATGTTCCTTTTGCTATTTTTACAGGGGGAATAACTCAGAAAATAAGAGTAAGAGAGATTGTTTGGGGGGATCCAGTCTGAATTCAAAAAGTTGTTGTGCTTATATAATCTCTTCTATGAAACATGCCGTATGGATCGTATAACTAGGTCAAACTGAAATTGATGAGCTTATTGAACCAAATGCACATTGACCCATTTGGCTTCTGACTCCTTTATTCAGGGTAAAGACCCTCTTATGCTAGGGTCTCCAAGTGATGGGGTGCTACCTTCCTGCTCCATCACTTAGTGGGAGTTCTCACCAGAGTAAGTGTGAAACAGTCCGTCCCTAAATTTGAAAACCGCCGTTTGTCCAGTCTAAATAAGCAGATGATTCTGCTAGTGCAGCCACAGCCTTTTGAAGATGACGCCCTACATCTGACCAATGTGAAAGTATATATTTAACCCTTTTATTCAAGATCTATAACTGGTATATGCCAGTTTTCTTTACTTGCATGCTGGCTCCTCAGGCTGAACGTCAGGTTAGCGCTTTGCGCAAGAGTCGCCGCCCCTTATATTGTCAATACCAGCCTGTTTCTTTTTTGCACCTTCTGCTCTGTCACATGCATCTCCTGCTGGGGTGGCCTCCTCCTGCCCTGCACCTTATACAAGTCTAGGGGATGTGCTGACCCTAGAGGTCTGTTGTACTTAACCAATAAAACAAAGACATTGGGCTGCAGCTCAGCTTTCTCCACTTGGACAGAGCATCCTTTCCTTGCTTGCCCTAGGCACGCTCCTGCAGAACGTGCAGACTACACTTAGATAGGGATGGTTGCAGTGTGCGAAGCAACAGAATATAGGGGAGAACTAATTTTTCCAGACAACTCTTGTTCATGCAAGGCAATGTTTTCTGGAGTCAGAGGAGGGTGACTTTCCATGCGGTTGCCTGATACGCCTGCTGCAGGACCTGACATTGGTACAGGCATATTTGGCACTGGGGGTTTCCACAGTTCAGGTGGTTGCAAGTGCCTCTGTGCAACGGATCTCAGTGTGTAAACCCAAACTCTCACCCACGTTCAGGAGAGCAGTAGCCCATTTTAGAAATGCCGCAGCCAGGGAAACGCCCATTAGATTATTTTTTCCTCAGTTTGTTTTAGGTATGCCGTTTCTCTTATGTTCTGTTGGCACGTCAGTGCCAGGTTTTGATTTGCGATAAGGTGAAGGTACAGGCTGGCACTCTGAACCACCCTGAAACTGTCATTTGCGAACAGCACATGAAGTGTTAAAAATCTTTTTTTGGATCCAGAAGGGACATCCGAAATAGATTTCTTCTCCCTTTATGTGTGAGAATAATTAAATAGGTTAAAATTAAGGTAAGAACTTGATGAAAATACCCCTCCAGAGTACCTAAGGAAGTAGTTGAGGCAGCATGTGGACCATCAGTGATTATCTCCAGGAATCTATGGCTTTAACCTACATGGATAAAGTAGAGCAGAAAAACACCTGCCTTTTAAAGAAGAAAAATAAGAACTCAATGAATTACAAACTTCACTGCTTATAAAAATATTAAAACACATTATTTCGCTATTTAATGTGATCATTTGGAGAATAATAAGAGAATCAAAATTAAAAAGTCGATTTTCCAATTAGAAATTAGGGTAATTACTCATCTGATAGGATAACTGTTCTTGCAGAGAATGTAGATAAGTGAAACACAAGTAAATAGTAAATTCCTCACAAGGACCATTTCTGTTTCCTTTTCCACTTAGTCAATGCTTTGACTGTAATCACTGTTTATATTTTGCCGCTTATTCTTCCCTCACATAACTTTTATTTAATGGCTTCTTGACAAGCATTTCTCATCTGTAGAGCTAATTCCAAAGTCATATCTCTCTCCGTTATTATTTCTTCAATTTTCCTCCATCAAACACTCCGTCCAAACTTCTGCTGGTGGTGTATCCCTGGGGGGGCTGGCTGAACACAGCACACTTTTTAAAACCAAACGGTGTCTCAGACTTCTGACTGCTATTTTGGACTGTCATGAGTCTGTGCTTAATCTGGCTGTATTCCCAAATCACACTAAAACCCAGCCCAGGCTTGGCTTACTTCCCAAGAGTGAAGATCAAAGGAGGTAAATCATGGACTTTGTTTGATTTTGGGGGTGTTTTTCTAGCAGGGATGAAGCTTGACCCACAGCTGTACTGGCTAGGACTATGCCCTTTGGTGCTTATTAGCAGCTGTGGGGAGGAGAAGGATAAAAGCCCTGTGGCTGTGGACTTGGAGAAGAGGGGTGGAGGCACTCCCAGGCACGCAGCACTTCTGATGCTTGTTACTTACCGACTATCGATGTACGCTCTTGGTTTTGCCATCAGGAAGATACAGGGTTAGATCCTCCACCTCTGTCACTTTTCCCCACGTTCGTATCCTCAGGGAGAAGGGGAGAAGATGCTCAGGTGCCACTCAAGCTTCAGAGGTCTTGCTTTTGCTCCTGGAATGGAGCAGCAAGTGGATTTTATTATTTGCTTTTTAAATAAGCAGCAAAGAAAGGTTATCCTAGTCTGTTTGTTCTCTCCTTGGATGCAATTATAAAACTTTGTGCTTGTTTATTTCTGGCAAGTTTGTAACTAGGGACGTACTTGGGTGATAATGAAAGATTTTATTTTTTTTACTAATCATGAGGAAGGTATCGGACAAGTATTGACAAACTGTTATTCCCTCTCCAAAAAAAAAAAAAAAATCTCACCCCAAACTGCTTTTCTTACATGTGAGGAATGATGGATTATGTGGGTTTGGGGTTTCTCTTTTTTATAAATAACATGTAATTTTCAGTTCGCGTGCATCTTCCTGGATGCATGTGTAGATGTAGAGGAAAAAAAACACTCAGAAAACAAAATAACATCAGTGAAATGACCCGTAAGTCAGACAGCTTTAACCATCAGTATTTCATGGCTGGCCCATCACTTGGGAAGACGCTGCCTCTTTTGGGAAGGTGGCTTAATGAGGAAAGCTGAGAATTAAGGGAGGATGTCAGACCCTTACAAGATGCTGGGCCTAGGAAATGAAGGGAATCGGGGGATACCAGTAACCCCTCTAAAAGAACCCCTGAGAGCTGATGCATCTCCAAGAGACAATGACAGAGACTGCAAAAGGGCAGCGTCTTTTTCTGCTCCGAGAGGATGGTGCTAGGGGAAGATGACGCTTACCACAGCCTGCAAAAACTGCTAAGGGCTATGATGAGGAAAAGCATTTAATTCTACCCTTTGATCTGTATCTTTTCTGTGTCTGGACAATGATGTTTTTATTGTGAAGAAATTGTTCAGGGGACACACTGGACAGTTTATCACTCCTTCCCAGGATGATGTAAAGTGTGAAATGCACTGGAGGTGTTGCACTAAAATGTAGAAAGAAAGGCACTTCTGGGATATTCAGTCGGAATGGCCAACTGGCCCATTTCTGTGCAAACAGCAGTCAGAGCAGAGAGCACCATAGCCACAGGAACAAACCCAAGAGAAATACAAATGGATCTGAGTACTGTTTGTGCTGCAACCTAAAAACACTGTAGATAGTCCTGAATTACCACTGAGAGAGCTAGAATTTTGCAATTTATTAGAGAAGACCATACTGTGTTTTGAGTGAATAGTGCAGAGGCTCAACACTTGTTTATACTGTTTCTTACACTATAAATGAGGCAGACTTTTTATGATACAGCGCTATAGAAATTTTTTAAATTTCTTAATGTAGGCATCATACAGTTATTTGTGAATTTTGCAGATTAACTATACTGTGAACATATTAAACAGAAAATAAACACTATTTTTTTTGTCAAATCTATTGGAACTCTTAATTTTCTAATCTTGTGCTAGTGTCATGATGTACTTTGTTGCTGAAATCTGCAACTTTTCATTTAATCGTTAATCTAGTCCACACATGGACGGAGGTAGAAGATGATTGTGGCATTACCTTCCTTTTAGTAAGTGCCTCAAGTGAAAACAAAAAGCCTTAAAATAAGTCTGATTAATATTTATAAGTAACTTGAGACCCCCCTATTAGATGCAGACTTGAACGCCATTAACACTTGGTTCATTGAGGCCTGGCATTTATATATATTGAGGTTGCTGACTTAGATTTCCGAGGTCTGTCTTACAGAATATTTGGAGCTCTTAATTGCTAATTAGAATTATGCACACGTGGAGACGACTGAACTCTCCAATGCCTGGTAATCACAAATTACCGGCCTTTCAATTGCCAGGAGTAGTATATTGCTATAGGTGTCATTACCCTATACTTTCACCTCACAAGTTAGACCACCCAAAAGGATTTGAAAGGCAACATCAGTCCTCCAAAAGGACTTGATTCTTTTATTTTTTTTCTGAACCAAAGTTTAACTAGCCTCAAAGTTCAATGTTTTGAATTCCAACTCCAGGCCAAGTTTGGAAGTGGCTGATTTTTATAAGGAATGAATCGACACCCCCGTTAAAAAATTCCTCATACCTGAGTATTTTGTAATAAAAATGTTATGCCTTCTGTAAATATCTTGGGTAAAATGTAGTGCGCGGAACAGCAATAAATAGATTGGGCATTTTTGCCAGTTTTATAAGGTCAGCTATGCTTTTACAGTTAAATTAGTAAATGTTTTGTCTGTGTTTCTGTATGTATACACACACACGTATATAAATAGATACTGTAAATGGTAACTGATTTATATATACGTAGACCAGAATTACCAGCCTATTCTGTCCATTCTCAGATAACAGCATTTCATAAATATGACAATCCGATGATTCACAGTGCTTTGCGATCTATAAAATTGTGGATTACTTTTGGGTATTAATCAACAGTGATTTCTGTCATTATCAGATATAATGGAAGGGATCTGCGAGACTCTGGGATGCTTTATTCTTCATAGCTTGCCAGGGCACTGTCATTTATCTCGACTCAAAACAAGCTTGGTTGGTTTCTGTAGTGACGTTTTTGGAAAGGTTAGTGGATTGTCAATAGTTACTTTAGATGTACATGCCAAAGGGAAACAAACGCAGAGGAAACAGTAATAAAAAAGAGGTTTAAATTCCTTCGTGGATTTTGATATGAATGATAAAAGGGCACAGCAGTCAAATCAAATTGATGTTTGACAATCTTGGGAGATGTGAATTTTCCTGTGGGAAGTAATGAGGGCTGATTGTCAGAGCTTCGGCTACTAATGCACAAACCAGAAATATTGATCTCTCTTTGGACTTGGGTTCTTTTCTATAGCGTCTGTGAGTTTTATTCATAGACCTTGGGGAGGACTTGAAAGAGAGAAGAGGGGAACAGTCCACTGAGGTTTAGCAGAACAAAAGAAATCCAAATGTTCTAAGATATGGAAATGCAATAATGCACCCCAATTATCTATGTAGCGATAGCGTGCAATATCTATACTGTTAGAATTAAAAATTTATTGTCCCTATGCCCTGGATTAGAAGACTTTTAAAGATTCATTAGGATTGACTTTCTTCTTTGGGGATGCTCTTAGGTATTTTGAAGATTGGGCACTGTAATTTGGGAGAAGATACACTGCCTTTTTCAGATGTAGAGGTTCAATTCATGCTTCAAGCACAAAACCAAACTCAGAATTAACTAGGAACCGAATAATCTCTCTCACAAATTTGTGAAATGCCTTTGCAAAGTGCCTCAGTACTTGTCCTTTCTACTTCGATTTTTCCTTCACATTCTATGAGAAGCAATTTCTCCATCACAGTCTCATGTTCCACTTCCAACTCACACATCCAAATTATCTGTGGGCCGCAGCTTTCCTAGTGCCCTGGCACTCTATCCTGCAAAATAATCTTCTTGCACAGCAGGTCATTGATCTTCTAGTCTAGCTTGAAAGCAGCTGAAATGTCAATATAGTTTATAGCCATTTTTTTTTCTGATTTTTACTCCAATGATGTATGGATTATAATATTAAAAATGTATTCCCTAATCACTAGGTAAGGATTAGGGATCTGTGGCATGGGAATTCTTTCCCCAGACTGAAGCCATATCCTAAATTGGGAAACACACCAAGCCAGGTAATGCTGTACTTTCTGGCCATCTGTATTGCCTGCTGTATTTTCTAGAAGTAGTGAAGTTTATGTCATTAAAAATAATAATAGAATTACTCAGCTGCCTATATCCCCGAGAGAGCAAAAAGGCATGTATGCACATGCAATGCTTCAGTAAGAACAACACTAAATGTTTGAAAATTAATATATCATGCACTATAAAGAACAATCCTGGCAGGAACAATTCCAGTTTCTGGCACACCTCTGTCGATGTTGGCAGTAGCAACCACTGCTAAGTGATAGTGTGCTTCATCTGAAGCCAAATCTCATCGGTGAAATACGGATTCTAAGTCTAAGAATATGCAACAGAGGGAGAGAGCAGATCTGCTTCCTTAGCTTTAAGTAAATGAAGTGTTTTAATGGCAGTAAGGATGGGGCATAGCCTCATAGCCTCTGTTTCAGGCATGTGATGATACCATTTATTTTTCTGCCGCTGCCCACAAGGCAGGCAGTGGCAGCAGCAAAAGGCCAGATGAGACTGTAAGAAGAAACTCTGGGTGATCCAGAGGGCCAGGAGGGAGCAGAGGGGGTGTCCCGGGCACCACAAGAGAGAAGGCTGGGTGTACGTGACATGGGGAGGGTTTGCAGTTACTGCATCATCCAGGTCTCTGGGGGAAAACAGAAAACGAAAAGAGACAGAAAGCCAGGAGAAGAACTGTATTTGAAAGATACTGCTAGTTACAATAAAAATAAAAAAAAAGAAACTTAAACAGGAAAAGGGGCGTACTGTATTCCTGCAAGTAGCCAGGCATTAAGTGAGAGTTATTTTCTATAGGAAAGCAGGTGGTGTATGAAACACAGTAGACTTTGTTAATACTGTATCATATACAACTATTTTTCCTCACTTGCTGCGTGTGCTGTACGGGCAAAGCTAGTCAAGCTTTCCGTTTCCAATATAATGTTACTGTAACCTGCAGACATAATGCTCTGGGTGATTTTACATCCAGTGTCGGTGATTGTCATTGCTTTGCCATAAATAAAAGTATTATGGGGAAGAAAACCAGAAAGTTTTGATAAATAATATCTTTTCTTTCTAAAGTGCTTGTAGATCAGAAAGTGGTTTAAAACTGCATCTCTGAATCAGTTCACCTATTACTGAAATGCAGCCAACTATGAGAGGAAATGTGACTAATGACTACTGCAGTGATGGCCCGGCGCAGCATCTAGGGGCAGCCAGCTGCTGGACCTGGTTGCTACTGCTTGTGCTGAATTTTTAAACTTGCCATTTAGTCTTTGTTGTGTGGACGGTCTGTCTTTTAACATTCAAAAACATCTTCTTGGGCTGGGAGGCTGGAGTACAAATATGAAAGGGATATGTGGATGGAAAGGATATGTAGATACCTGGATTATAAGGTTATCTGGCTGTTCAACATAAAAAATAAAATAAAACAAAATAAAACAAGAGACAAGAACAGTAATAAATCAAATCCCCAGATACCCAAACCCTAGGGAACAAGAGATACCAGAAATCAGACATGTCAGGAGAGGTTCAGCCAGAATGTTGCAACTTATACGAAAAGGGGCAATAAGGTTATTATGGATCTCACAGGAAAGAACAGACTTCTTATGGCATGTTTTAAAGGGATTGTGAGAACATGTGAAATTTATTTTGCGATGTTTAAGGGAAGGGCCAAAGGGGAGGGGTCAGAGTGGATCAGGGAGGAACAAGTGTAGGAAAATGGAGAGGAGGGGGCATAAAAGGGTCTGGTTGTGTGTCAGGATGCTTGTCTGACTGAGCTCCATGTCTGATCACTGCAGCCTGTCCCATCTGGTTAGTAAACTCAGTTCCTAGCTGACTTTGATGTGATCTTACTTTCCGTTTGGTGTTTATGAGTGTGGGGGCAGATGTGATTTGTTAGGGGACTTCTGGAAAAGCCCCAGGTCCAAGCCGGTGCCTCGGTAAGGCGCGTATAGGGTCTGGGCACAGATATGGCACAGACTTAGCCCATGCCAGTCTTTGAGGGCTCTGTAAATACTGGTGTGTTTGTGACTCACGAGTGATGGTGTGTGCATCTTTCACTAGCACTGGTGGCACCTATTTGGACTGGGATGGGAGGAGCCTCCTGGGTCTGAGTGTGCACCAAATGCAGCTCTCATGGATGGGGCAGGGGAATCCCCTGGGATGGGAACCCCCAGGCCTACTGGCTGTAACGAGTGATACTAGTTATAGCAAGCAGAAGAAAGTTTTACCCAAATCACAGATCCTGCTTTCTAGAGCATTCTAGATCTTCCCACGTAATTTATGAAATCTGAGGACATCTGAAACTAGGGTGCTGTGAGCTGAAATCTGCTATATTTGCAAATCCTTAGTAGATAAGACTAAAGTGCTCCACAAATGAAGCATTAAATGGTGCTGTATTTTTAAACTTGCAAAGACTTTTGAATACTGTGAGCAGTAATTTTTGCATTTTAACTCATTTGACTCCTTGCTCTCCCTAGGGGAAATGGAAGAGTTAGAAACCCTGTGGCTGACTGGTATTTGCCACAACGAGAAGAATGAAGTCATGAGCAGCCAGCTGGACATTGACAACATGGCAGGAGTGTTTTACATGCTTGCAGCAGCCATGGCACTCAGTTTAATAACCTTTGTCTGGGAGCACTTATTTTACTGGAAACTTAGATTCTGCTTCACTGGAGTCTGCTCAGATAGGCCAGGATTGTTGTTCTCAATCAGCAGGGTTAGTATTACTTTCATTTTCCCCCTTCAGGCAATGGACAGAATAAGCGCTACCTCTCTAAAACATTACCTTTCCTTTTACTCCCACTTGGACATTTGAAACACATGTTAGAGCATCAGTGTGATGCTGTAAAGTGGTCAATGGGCTTAGGATGTCCTTGCACTCCATGGGAAGCCTTTTGTCCATTGGATTATTCTAGGGTAGAAATTATCATATGCCAGGATAATCAGTAACCAAATGCTGGAAGCTAATACATTTAGGGGAAATTTTGATGAAGAAATGGTGAGCTGCTCAGATACAGGAAATGGATTAATTTCCACAAAAAAAATCCAAACAAAATAAGCACTAAATTGATGTCAAATATTAGCTCTCACTTTTGTGTATTTATTAAACAAGTGGATTTTAAGTGATCAAAATATACTGGAATACTTTTTATAAGCTTTTCCTGATAGCAAACTCGAATAAACCATATGAGAAAAGGTCAAACACAAGTGTCATTTATGTTTGGTTAGGCACTAAGACAGGTTTTAATGATAACTTTACCAAGCCCAAAGTTGATTTACATATCCAAATAACTGATACTTGTAGTAAAATAAGGGAAGTATGTGCTTGTTCTTATATTTTTGACAAATGAGTTGGGTTTTTTCTTTTTTTTTTTTTTAACACATTGTACTTTCATTAGGTAATTGACTTTGCTGGATTTTTTTTTTTTATATAGCTGAGGAGAATTAAAAATGATACTAAAATGCCTAATTGCTTTAAAATGTGCTGAAATTGCCCTGTTGAGTAAATTGGACTGTATTGGAACTCCATTAAAAATACTCTGCCCTACCCTGTTGGGGATTGTCTAGAGAAGCATATACACTTTAACCTCGAAATGTTACATTTGAACTTTATACTTTTGGCCTTTTACATGTGAAATTCTCCTAACCAACGTGGGGAAAAAAAGTACCTATTGCAAAGGCAAATTTTGAGAATTACAAGTTCACAGGGTCAGAAATGTCAATTGAGCTCACAGGAGTGACAGGTTGGAGTTAAAACATGGACTTCAGTCTTTTGCTTAAAATGAACTCAAATTCAGGCTTTAGAAAGAGATGGGATTTTTTCATATGTACTAGGATAGGATACAGAAAAGCTAAAATACCATGACTAGAAGCCTTTTTATTTCAGTGAAAGTGAAGAGTACCTTAACCTCCAAGAAAACAGCCTGGCTGCAGGCTTGTTTAGAAGGATAATTTGATCACAACTTTAAAATATTAGAGTTTCCATTACTGAAGGTTAGTTACATTTTGTGATGGGACTAGGGAACCTTTTGCGGTACCTTCTAATCTTATTTTCTAGAATAAACCTTGGAGGCCGACACAGACCATTGGTTTGTAAAATACTGGCAGTTTTTCTCCTTTACAGGGCTGACAGATATGGCAGGAATTATTCTCCCATATCAATGTAAGGAAATGCTAAAAGAATAGATATGTTTCCAGTCATTAGATAAGCAATGTTTAATTGTTCTTTATTGTTAATAAAAAATAGAATGGAAGTATTTAAAATTTACACCTAGTGATTTAATTTGTTTTATATTACTCATATTACAGGGTATTTACAGCTGCATTCATGGAGTACACATTGAAGAAAAAAAGAAGTCTCCTGACTTTACTTTGACCAATTCCCAAACCAACATGTTAAAACTACTGCGAACAGCGAAAAATATGACCAATATCAATCCTTCAAGAATTAACTCCCCCAAAAGAACAGCTGATTTTATTCAGAGGGGTTCCTTGGTTATGGATATGGTCATGGATAAGGGAAACTTGATATTTTCTGATAACAGATCCTTTCAGACAAAGGACAATTTTTTTGGTGACAACATGAGTGAACTGCAGACAATTCCTGGCAATCGACACAAGGACAATCTTAACAACTATGTTTTCCAAGGTCAGCATCCTCTCACACTGAATGAGTCCAATCCAAATACAGTAGAAGTTGCAGTAACAGCAGAAGCAAAAGCGAACTCCAGACCCAGGCAGCTTTGGAGGAAATCTGTTGAATCTTTACGGCAAGAATCTGTACGTCAGAGCCAAGGTTCCCAGAGAGAAAATGGATCGGATGAAAACAGGCAGCTTTCGGTGAAAAGCCAAAGATATCTTCCTGAAGAGATCGTCCATTCGGATGTATCAGAGACATCAAGCCGAGCTACTTGCCATATGGAACCTGAAAACAACAACAAGCACCACAAAACCAAGGACAATTTTAAAAAAAGGACAGTAACATCAAAATACCCAAAAGACTGTAGTGAAGTGGAACTAACATATCTGAAAACCAAACAGAGCTCTCCACGGGATAAAATCTACACGATTGATGCTGACAAGGAGCCAGGATTCCGCCTGGACACACCTCAGTACCTGGAAAACATTGTCCTTCCAGAAACTGTAGAGTTTCCTGATGTTTATCAAGATCACAATGACAACTACAGGAAAGCAGAACATGCTAACAGGACTCCCTTGCATAATGAAGACAGTCTTCCAAATAATGACCAGTATAAACTTTATGCAAAGCACTACACTTTAAAAGATAAAAATGCTTCCCTAGTTGACATGAACGATAGATACAGACAGAATTCCACCCACTGCAGGAGCTGTCTTTCCAATTTGCCCACTTATGCGGGACACTATTCGAGCAGATCTCCCTATAAATGCGACGCATGCTTGCGGATGGGGAACCTCTATGATATTGAAGAAGATCAGATGCTGCAGGATACAACGAACTTATCACTTCCTGAAGAAATATATGAGCATAGTTGGTCACAAAATAATGCTCTGCAATATCATAAAAAAAATAAGTTGAGGATTAGCAGGCAACATTCTTTTGATAATATCGCTGATAAATCCAGGGAAATTGATATTGGAAGACCTTCTCGTAGTATAAGCTTGAAAGAAAGAGAGAAATTTCTACAAAGTAGTCCATATGCAAGCATGTTTAGTGTTCCCTCAAGCAAACTGTTGAGCAACAAGGCCTCACTTTTAACTCACGCTCTCGAGGACAGTAAGCGGAGCAAGTCCCTCTATCCTGTTCACTCAGATGATAATCCCTTTCTGCACTCGTATGGTGATGACCAGCACTTATCTCTTAGGCGAAGTCCGGCCGATCTTTATAAACATTCATTACCAACAAGAGGAAGAAATGATAATTATTTAAGGTCATCCATAAAGTCTACAGCATCATACTGTTCCAGGGATGGTCGGATCCATAATGACATGTACATTTCAGAGCATGTTTTGCCTTACGTTGCAAATAGGAATAGCTTGTACTCAACTCCAAGGGTTTTAAATTCCTGTAGCAATAGACGTGTGTATAAGAAAATGCCTAGCATTGAATCAGATGTTTAAATTTTCCACGAACACTTTATCTATAGGGAAAAAATAGTTGCCACCATCTTAGAGGGAGAATTTGTCCTTTAACACTATCCTGCTATGGTAAATGATATGTAAACCTCTCCCTTTCCCAGTGTACTTTTGTACATGAACAGGTAAACTAGTATGCTCTTAACTATTCTTTTAAAATACATCTTGTTGAAAAGGATAAAAAATAGCCATTTATGTATGCTTTATATATAAATGGCAAGCTGTGCTGAAATAGTCCCAATATATGTTGGCAACTATGCTGTTTTGTATCTAATTATTTTACTATTTCGGTTATTCTAATTTATGTTGCTAAGTATCATTCAATGTACTTTTGTCCTTAGAAATGTTTAATGATTTTCTAGTACTGGATAAGCAATATGGTCTGCATGTAGTATGACACAGACAAAAAGAATTAGGAATGCATTTGCACAGTCTCAAAAGTAAGACTCTAAAAGAGAACAGAAAGCTAGATTTTCAAAAAGATATTTTAGCTTCATAATCATTTTCAAAGCCAAATAATAATAATAAAAGAACAAACCCCAGGACCTTAATAAATAAAATAGTGTGTTAGCACAAAATTAGTATGTTCATTCTAGACTGACAGAAAATAAAGGGGAAGGCTGTAGGCCGAAACATGTGAACTGCTGTGTACCAAAAGGAAGCCCCATGGATATTGGTTAACATTAATGTACAAATGCTTTTCTTGTATTTCACATGCTCTTACCATTACAAACTAAGTTCATTGAAAGGTCTGCAGTCATCTTGTCAGAAATTTCACAGCTGCCTAATCCAGAGTATATATTTTTAGATATCACTAGATGGCACTTACTGTGGAGCTGTGGACTTTATTAGTAACCTTGAGGCCTAATGTGTACGTAAGTTTGCATTTGCCCCTTACTGGTGATTACTCAGGGCTGTATAGTATTTCTTTTATTCCTTCACTTCCCAAACCAAATCCCAACCCACTGTAGTTCTTTGTTCATAGTGTATTAGTGACATCTAATTAATTGTGTGTTAATAGTATTAAAGCTGTTAATACAGTGTCAAACACCGACAGCCATACATTCAGTGTAATCAGCAAGGAGCGCAATACCATTTATTTACATGCACAGGGAAGGATTAACACCTTTTGAGGCACTTCTTCCTTCCAGAATATTGTGCATATTTGTTGAACATCAGACCATTTTTTTTAACCTCTCTGATCAAGTCTGTTATAAGAATTGAATATATGCACACATAACTAAGGAACAGTATCTTTATCGTCATTTACTGGTATACAAAGATATTCACATAACAGGGATGCATTGTTATATGACTTTTACTTCTACTAAAGATCAATCAGATTATTTCACAAACAAAATGTCTGCTACACACCCCTCCTCACCCCGACTGGGGAAAAAAAAAAAAACCAAACCAATGCTACATTTTAACCATAAGGGAGTGTGGAATGGAAGAGAGGAATTCTTTCATGAGTAGAATGTACAGCTGCAAATGCAATTTAAACTAAAGGAGTAAATATAATTGCTAATCTATTTAAATACTGAAAGCATTCAACAGGTGGTGCTCTCCCATTCTCCTGCTACTCTGAGAATTGCTTTAGGTTTTTTGTGTAGAGGAAGTTTAGATTATTCGAGATTACTCTTTACATTTCACTGAAGAACAGTGAGCAGGGAAACCATTACCACTGTGAATTGGAAAATGTGAATATTGCCCTAACTTTTCTCTAAACTGAAACTCTTTTCAATAGAATCATGCCTGTCAGCTGTAATTGTAGTATCTGCGTGCCAGAGGTACAGTACGCAAGTTGTTTAATTTGGAATAGCATACTGCAGAGCAGAGTTGCAAATGGGAGAGAATATAAATGAGATATAGGGATAGACAAAATATAGCTTCTTGAATTTTGTTTACAATTTTTTTATTAAACAGATCTAAGCTGACTTTAATTACCAAGCAGTCCAGAATGAGTACTTGATATTTACAAATGTATTTGTATGTTCACCGTGATGGTGAAGAATGATGTCTTTGAAGGAATGAAATGTAATGAGATTTGGGCTTCCGAGTCCCTTTCCAGCTTCCAACAACCTCAGTATATTTTATTATAAGTATGTTCAGAAAGCATATCTATGGGTATCTGTACGCTGTCCAGAGCAAGTATGTTTTGAGTATTCTTTATTCAACATTTGGTCACATTTATTGGCCCTGGTTCACATGGTACGCTTTCTGGTTCCTCACTGGATGCAGTTTTTATAAACAGAAGATCCTTACCTGCCCTTAGAGAGATTCACATTTCTTAGGACTAGCTGTATGAGCTAAGCAGGGCTAAGGTGTTTATGGGATGAACACTACTTTTCATGAACCAAAACCTTTTCCCAAAGACATAGGTCTTTGTCCTACAGATATTTGTCTTAGGTCTACAGGAAGGCAAATGCGCTAAAGGCATAAATATTGTTGTAATGAGTTTAATAAAAATATTTCAGGCAAATTTGAATTTCCGATCCAAATCATAATATAGTAAGTAAAATCTTAAGTATTTTGAACTACCTGGTGTGTTTCAGCAGATATAGTTGTTCCTGATATCATACCAAAAACTGCCATGCAAGTCACTGAGAATTTTACCAAGTGAATTGTGAAACTCAGTGGTGGCTCTTGTCTTTCACATCACCTTAAAGCTCTCAAAATATTTGCTGATTGCTCCAAGTCTTTTGTATCGTCATCTCTATCTAACTAGACACACATAATTCAATAGATAGACAAGCACTGTATGTGAAGTTGTGGGAAAGAAAAATTCCCATTTACAATATTTTCTAAGTAAACTGTTGAGATCCAAATGTAAACATCCTAAGCCCAGGTGGATTTATCCTTCTGTGAAATGTATAAGCAAATTAGCTCTAAAGAAATATATTGCAGTGTTTGCTTTTTTGGATTTGAGCAGATCTCTGGTGACTGTAGAGATTTATTATTATTAGCTGTAGATATGCAATACAACCACCTCCCCTAAACCAAAACAAATTAAAGAGACAGAGGGAAGACTTGATAATGTTGCACAGCAGTTGTTCACATGGAAATAAAAGATGCTGCCTTAAAGGAGAAAAAAAGAAAAACAAAACGCAGATACTGAAAGTAGAAGGAATAAGAATCTGCATGCATTTGTTGTTTGGATCTTGGCATATAATATGAGTGAATAAAGGGGGAAGCAAAGGCAAAAGCGTAGGGTTGTAGGCAAGTAGCTGGTGTGGTTGCGGATGCATACATGTAAAGAAGAAGAAGCTGAGAAGTTGAAGAAAAATCTTCAACAGTAGAGCCACAAGCCACAGCTTGTGAGGCTCAGCTGTAGAGCGCGTGGAATTCTGAGTATTGCCTGAGCTTTGTTGATATATTTGCACTGACTTTCAATTAAACCGAGATCAAGACTTTCTGTATTTCCCTCTCTCTCACTCTAGCTGCTGCTATTCTTGAAGAGGAGAAAAGAATCTTCCTGCATAAGTGGCCATCCTTTCTGTACCTTTCTGGATGGTGCTGGTGACTTGTTACATTTTCCTGATTACAGCTCTAGCAGTTTGTTGGTCATTCCTATCACCAAGATTTCACGTGACTCCAGCTGGAACTNCCTCTTTTAAAGACATTGTAGAATTTCTTCATGTTTTTGTCTTTCCCTTTTCACCACGGTAAATTTTCCTTTTTCCTTTTTCCTTTCCGATGGATTTTGTGTTCTGCTTGTGTTTCTTAGAGCAGTGTAGCCACCCACTAACTTAAATGCATGGAAATAAGATATTTTAATATATAAGATAAAATTAAGGAAGATTAAGAGGTTTTGTATTTCTGGAAAATTTCATTTAATGTTTTTGCAGCTTTTGCTCAGAATGCATTATCCTGCTATCCAAGAAGCTCAGTTAGGAGAAAGTGCTGTGGACAAACCAAAACCAAATCACCACCAGCTCACCGTGTTTTGGCAGCATCTCATAAATCCATGTCTCTTTCTCTATGATCTTTCAGAAACACTTAGGAGGTGAAATAAGGCTCACAAGGGAAATCAGGAGAGGTGGGGTCTTTTTTTATGGTGAAAGTAAATCTTTTTACATAGTTTTAAAGGAAGCAAAAGCTAGAGCTGTGTGTGTAGCTTTGGGTTTCTGTGATTAAAGGCTAAGCTCTTTCTGTTGCCAGTGGGGGGGGGGAGAGGGAGGGAGGAAGCTCTCTCCAGATGGTAGTTCAGAGCACTGAAGTCTTGGAAGCAGTTACGTGTGTGATGTGTCCTAAAAGATTTTACCTCTCTCCGTTGACTTTTTAGAAAGTATAGGCTCCTAACTTAGACATCTCAGTTAGGGGGGCTTAGAAAAGTAACAGTCTATTTATCCCCAGCCTCAAAAATCTGCTAGTTAAATCTGCAAGTCAGTACCAAGTCAAACCTTGCAGGTGCACATAGGTTTCCGTGCTTATGCAAGTAGTTACTGAGGTAGCACCTGTCATTTGTGGGTTTTGCAGTACTCCCAGCCTAGTCCGTATCATCGTTTTCTTTACACCACGTGACTATCCAGCATGAAATAAAAGTGTCAGAATCTATTCCTTGTAGAATAGTTTGCTATTTTCATACTTCTGCGGTGTAGCACATGCATCTTAGTGATAGGGAAGATTTTGGTACTATTCCTTCCCTTGCTGCGTTCATCAATGTAGAACAGGAATTGTGGTATGAATCTAAGGGTCTAAGAGTCAGCCTGGATTTAGGAAGGATTCAAGAGGTGAATCTTTTTGTTGTTTTACATTGCATTTAAGATGTTTGATATAAAAAACTTGAGTGACATTTTATGGCAAAATCCTCTCTTAGTTAATATAGAACAGTGACCATCCTGTGGCTTGGCTAGATTGTGTTAAGTGTTAATCATCGCATCATGTGCTTCTTTCAAGATGGAGTGTCTTACATTTCCTTGCCAAACTTTCCCTTTCCCAGCTCTAGTCCTATCTTAGCTCAAAAGTCCTTTTAAAGTAGGTATCTTTCCTGTATAGGGCAATCTGGTTTGCAACGTAAAAACAGTTTTCCAGTGATACAGTTACATCATTTGTTTTACCAATGTTATTTTTTTAATCTAAACTTCCTTCCTATTGAGAGCTGAGCCTTCAAAGTATAACAGTGCTGAAGGACCTTCTGAAAAAGCACAAAGGCCTTTTGAAGTATGACTTTTATGATATGAGCCATTTACCTGCCCAAACTCGCCTGCACTCTCTTGTTTAAATGTATTAGCAGCATGTCAGTATTTACTATCCCGAGGAGACAGCACAGTTTAATCACAGGTGTGTATTTATTTGTGGATGTAAATGCAAGTACAGACAGGTACATAGTATGATAGCGGAAAGGCTCAACCTGCTCTGGCTGGAGTCACCTGTGAAGCTGTGGTTAAGTTAAATGGGAGTAGCTTCAAGACCGTCACGTCTCTTACATCGCTCTGATCATGCAGACTCTTCTGTCTGATGTGCACATATTGTACATAGTGTAAAATTCTTGTTGATGCTCAGCTTTTCATTGTGGAATTAATCCCATGTTCACCTTCATTACAGTGTAGCAGCAATGTTTGTGGGAGGGAGAGGTGGTTGTTTGTGCTCTCTGGTGTCTGTTGCCCTGTTAAATGGGAGCAGAAATCCTGCCTTGCTTCTCTCTGCTCTGCCGGGGAGGGTTACTGCACTCTGTAAATAAGCTCCTCATTTATTTCACCTCAGTCAAGCTTTTAATTTTTTTTTGCCTTGCTTCTCTCGACCTGTGTACAGAGTATGCTTTCTAAATATGTGCTCTTCCAATGTCCTGCACTTTGGAAGTCAGGATTACAAGTGTGCATCGCCCTGCAATGCAGTGAAAATGCACTTAGTTCTTCTCGCAGGTTCACGAGCTTTTTTGTTACATACTGCAGAATACATTTGCTGTGGTTGAAATTGTTTTTAAAATGAATGCCAGTCTAAACAGCTGTAAGAATCCACTGCTGATTTTGTGATCATTTTGTCATATCTATAATTTAAGAACCAGAAATGATATAAGTAAAATTAAGTTACCTCACTATTTACCAGGTTTTTGTCGTTTTGCACTTAAATGACACTTTTTACTCCTTTTGCTTAATTCTTTACCTGTATTAAAAACAACGCTGAATTAGTAAAGAATATAACCATGCTGTAACGTTGTCATGCAATACCTTTATTAGTAGATAACCACACTAAATATAGTATTACATATTTAAAAGAGAGATGGTTTTGACTCTCCAACTCTTAAAAAGTAGTGGTGATAAGCAGTTATACTCCTAGATGTTTTGTCCTTTCCCTTTTGTATTAGTATTTGTTTTCACTAATATATTTCAAAAATTATATTTCTATGTGCACGTTATAAAACTGTGAAAATAAATACCAATAAATATTGTGATACTTATTCAGTGCACTGTAAAGTTCCAAGTGAGAGGATACTTTGCTTGGGAATTGATGGTTTCCTCACTTCTCAGAAATGGTACTAAGCTTTAACGTGGGCAAATGGTAATATTTACAGTGACATGAAATTTTAATGGAGAATGTCTTGTTTTGCACTTCTAGCACTATTAGAAGAAACGATATGTTTTTCTCAGCAAATGCGTTATGAGAATACATTTTTTTAAATTTGTTTTGTGCATTGCAGTACATAAGAAGACCCATCTTGAAAAGATTTGTGTTACATCATTACTACAGGTTTCTTTAGTCTGACAGTTTTTTATTGAGCCCGTTTACTAATGGTGTTAAATGGCAAAAACCTTTTGGAAATATATTTTGGCTTCTGTTTCACATTGCAAACTCTGTATTTGGAGCCATAGTGATGCAGTTAAAGGCCCCCGTGAGGTTGCTGTGCCTTCCCGTGCTAGTGGGGAAGGAGACCTTTCTTGTTCATGTTGGGACAAGATTAGAGGAGTCGAGAAAAATTTTGGAGGATGTGTTGTGCAACATTTGAAGTGTAAATGATCTTCAAAAGTGAAAAAAAGTTAAATTGGGGGTTCACAGTTGTCCACACTAGCGGGTGGTCTGTGACAGGCTGCGGGGTGTGTGGTTTCTGGAGGAAATGATAATTTTCAACTGAAGTGATTTGAATTCTAGTTAAGTTTCTGAAAGTCACTGACAAAACGGGAGTTCTCTTTTTTTTTTAAAGCCAAAGTCCTTATGTTGTCATACGAGGTTTCACAGGAAAATGGGCCAAAGAATACAATTAAATATGCAAAAGGTTAATCCTATGGAAAAGGGTATCCTATCATCTTGATATGCACAAGCATATTAATGGTAATAGGAACAATGTGTGTAATTTTCCTGTATATTGCTGTGTAGGTTGCACTATTTTGAATGATACAAGCCTGATATTTTAATTACCAAATACCATAAGAATCTGTTTATTAATAGCTTAAACTTGTTAACCTAAATATATATACAGTATACACACGTGTGCGTGCATACGCTTTCCAACCTAGTCATGTGTGAGTAATCTCCCAAAGCCGTGGGACACATTTCAGCAGTGCTTTATTTTAAGTGATTCTCTTCTCTCTTTTCCAAACCTCCTAAATCCACAAATCCTCTAGCAGCATTTATCGTAGTGTTTGATACCTATTACAGAAGAGGCTAAAGGACTTGCTGGGATCAGGATTGTGTTGTGCTAGGACACGTGAAAACATGTCAGAGGAGAGTTCCTGTCCGAAAGAGCTGGAAATGATACTCACTATAAATAACCAAGCCATAGGAAAAGAATGTCTTCTCATACTGTTTTGCAAATTCATGGCCAGAGAGGGTCTATCGACCTGGTGACTGAATTTAAAATTCTGTGTCAGCTTACGTGATCCACACCTGGTCATTAAACATGTTACTTAAGGTAGCTGAGGAAGGATACCTAAAAAACAAAAATTCCCAGGAAAGATCAGCTGGTGTGTGTACCAGTGGCTGCCCATGTATTCTTCCATGCAGACTGGGCAGTTTTCAAACTCGGTTTTGCACACAGAGGCAGAATTTAGCAGGGGTGTTTAAGTCAGAATCACTTTTCTCAACACACAGGCTTTTGAACTTGCTACTCTTGATGATGTGGAGATTTTGACCAAGAGGTGATTGTGGTATTTGGCCTCTTTCCTAAATTTACAGTGCTCTAATCAAAACTTATGACAAAAAATACCTTGGAATCATTTGTTTGAAGTAATTCCTGAGCTTTTTTTCAAAGGGAGAGTTGTATAGTTATTAATTTTTCCACTTTAACCTGGAAACAGAAAATTCTGTTGGGTCAAATTTTGTTTACAGTTCATTGCAAGTGTGTCTTGGAGAAGAACTTGGTTCCAAGTCCTTTGTCTGCAAGAAGAAAATTTTTTTGCAATCTCATTTTTACCTGGCCTAGGTTTGGATTCCAAACTTGGGCAAAACACCTTTTGACCTAAATAGGGATGTGTGGGTGAGTGATGGGAGAGCAGATCCTTAGTGCAGTTCACGCTTAGAATTAAAAAAACCAAACCCAAACCTCATGTTGCAAAGGCGTGGAAGTTGCATCATGTAAAATTGTGTGCAGCTAGGAAGGAAACTAGTGCAATTTCTAACACGAACTGTTTACAGTTTATACTTTATATCAGCTATAATATTTTGAAATAGTCTTATTCATTTCAGAACGTCCATTTTGCACTGACGAAGAACAGCTTGATCTCTCTATCTTCACACCTCACACCCACATGCACGGTATATCTTGTGTCTTCCCTGCTGAAACCAGAAGGTACAAGCAGAATTCATTAATGTGTTAGGCAAACTCCTACCTGATTCTTAACTAAGTATGCTATTTTTATGCAAAATTTGCATCCATACATTTCAGGTTCTCTCAGAAGCACTTCACCTGTGAGTTAATAATGTTAATTTTAATTCATCAGATTCAAATTTACACTAAACCTGAAGGGCATTTCGTGTTTCCTTTCATCTCATTTAATGACTTTTGCTGGCTTAGATGAAACACTAATATTTCTGTGCTGCTAAACAAAAACCACCAGAAATATTTTAAAATCTCAAATTACACTTTTAAAAACATTTTAACCTGTTTACTTGAATAATGTAAATTTAATGTGTTGTCCTGATTAGTCTTTGTATACATACATGTATATATATAAGCTATATATAAGCTTTATATATATGTATATGTATAAAGTTTTGGGGGAGAATGAGGGGCAAGACAAAAATTCAACATTGTGACAAAGATTCTACAACCATTTATTAACAGTTTCAAGTAATGTATTGCTATTTTGAGTTTGATTAGAGGTTATTTGCAGTTGAACTCTGAAAAATGAGATGTAACTGAAAATCAGTATTGGATCTTCAGTTGTCATCCTAAGACCGGTTTAGTTTCGTTTGTATCTCGAGAAAATAAGAATTCACAATATTAAATTAGGATTTTGCTCAGAAAGAAAATTAGTTATTAGTACGGTTGGAAAAGTATTCTTGTTCTGATGGGGGAAAAAACTCCAAGTCTACTAATTTGTACTGGTTACGCAGAGCACTAATCTACATTGCGGTAGAAGAAATTTGCATTCCATAAATAACATCTTACCAGAAATCTTGGAACCATTTGATTCCGTACACAGTAAATTAAAAAGCCTATCACTTCTGTTATTTACTAGTGCCATTTACTGTAACACTTTCAAGAGTGTAATATTTCGAACCAAAGGGTAAGTCATAAATTTCCAATTGCTAAGAAAGAATAGTAGAGGTATGAGGACCTCTTAACAGCTGGGGAAATAAATCAGGATGTTAGAGTAGAAATAAAAGAACATTGGTGAAATAGAATCAAGCATATAATAATAAATTTTTAAGAGAATCCAGAATTTCATTATAAAATTCATAGTCTGATGGATTCTTCAAAAGAAAGGGTTTGGGGAAAAAGAGAATAATTAAAAACTAGTTTTGACATTCCAATTACTGCCTACTTCATTAGACCGGTTTAGCAAACTGAGATGAATTTTAAGACACAAGGGTCTGTACACACACAGTTTTAACTGTCGCGTTACAGAGATACGCATACCCCCGGCTACCCCTGCGCCCATCTGTCCCTGCTTTTGAAATCCCGGGGGTAGTTGGATCTACCCAGTAGCACACATTGCAGCTCGAAGGAGCTGGGAGTCACACACTTTCTCCCGCGTTACGCATACCGTGTCATAGCAGTTCACCCCGACCATATTTTAACCCAGTGCATGACTGAGTGCTAATACTGTATAAATATTTTGAAACATATCTAAAACAAATGTTTGCTTCAAACTTTTTATGATAGAGAAATATATAATTATTATGGTTGTCTTACAAATTGTATTGTGTTCTTCATTTTTGTTAAATATGTAGAAAAGCATTAAGGGAATGGGGGACTCGAACGTCTGTGTGTACCGAAATGTATATAACTATTTGGGGAAAACACACGTGCCAAGTATAACATGATGTAAAAATTGTAAATATATGAAAAATTCATTTTTCTAATAAAGATAATTTCTGCCAATTGATATGAAAATGAACAATGGTATCATTCTTGTCTGTCTCCCTTGTTAAATGGTACAAGATGAAGCATCATCTATGAATAAGGCTTACCTTTGGTTTTTTGTTACCGGTTGATTTGATTTGAAAGGTGTTCACAGCCACATGTTTTGAGCCATCCTTTGCTGTTAGAAATTATCTAAAGGTGAAGATGCCTGAAGCTAGAGCTGACAGTATATGCTTGATGTTCCCAGTTTAATTCCTGAAAAGGACAGAGACAATTAACTTATGAAAAATTCATTCAGTGTGAGAAGTCTACTTTGGATGATGCTCCCTCAACAGAAGGAGCAGTAGGAGCTAAGTTAAGGGTGGCCCGTTAACCTGTGGCACCATTTTCCCATGTTCTGAAATACAACAGATGCACAAACCACGGTGGGCCTGCATGAAGAGATGATCTTGGCTGCAGAAATGCAGGAGCTCTTTGGGCGATTGTGGAGGCAGCATCCAGCCCAAGGAGGAGGAGTTGTCCTGCCAAGCATGATGCCATCCCTGAGAAGAGATGGAGAGCTGGGGGTGTGGAGTGCTCCTGGCATGGCAGCACTCTCGGAGGTCGATCAGGTGAGGATGGAGGACAGCAAACCAGGGGGTGAGAAAATGGCAGAGATGTGACACATCTTTTCTGACTTTGATGTCAGCAAGCTTGTTTAGTGTTCTGGCTAAACGAGACTTAATAGAGGTTTCAGTGGAGCAATCAAAGTCTTTTCTAAGATTTGGCCACTTGCCTGGCCAGGGGAGCTAAAAGAGCAAGGTTCACACGGCGCTCCTAAGTGGTTCTGTAGGATCCCATTTTCCAGGATGTCTCATCAGCTAATGAAAGTCTTCCTTTATTCCACAAAATGGGCATACACAAACCCTTGGCAATTAGAATAATGTTCTTTGAGGCAGTGGGATGAAAGTCATTATATAAATCCACAGCATCGTTTTGATAAATGCGCTTTCTGTTGAATATAAAAATAACAGACAGGAGGTGAAAGGTTGCTCTCAGATGTCTCACAGCAGAACAGTCCCATTTATTTGTTCCCAAGATAAACATGACTGCACAGACAATATGAGAGATATAAAACTGGGATTCTGTCCTTAATGAGGTTTTTAATGAGTAAAGACTGCTGGGCTTATTGTCTTCTGCTAGAAAGCCATTTTAAAGGGACCCTGCTCTATTTTTATCTAAACCTCCCCATTTTACGAAATAAAATGAAGTGTGCCCAGGTTATTGAATCTTTATCTGATCTTGAATCTGAATCTTTATGCAAGGGATGGGCTAATCTGTTCTGCACGATAGCACATGGTGATCTGTATGGCTTTGGTTCACCTCCAGTGATGACCACCAAAGGCCAATTCAAGTCCTTCAGTCACGTAAAAGAAACAGGAGCCTCTATAGGAAATGGGTGATGGAGGAAACAGCCCACATGATTCTGATCTGGAAACACCATCTTGACTCCTGTCTTCCAGCTGAAGAGCTGGGCTGGTGTTTGTATCCAGGCTGCTCCTCCCAGCTCTACCTGCCAGCGCAGCTGATTTCTCTCCCTGCGTCTATGAGTCAACTCAGCTTCAGCTTTGATTCCCTTTGGGATCTGGTTCAAAGATAGTCATATTCTTCCAGATCATTCTTTTGAGTCTTTGCTGATGTGTCTATGGCAACTATCAGTCCTCTAAGACTTTGCTTACTAAAAAAATATAAAATGTAAGTGGTGACTGGGAAACGGAAGCTTTTTAAGTCTGACATATTGTGCATAGTGCTGCCAGCAGTGTTCATAGCAAACTGAGCGATTCACCCGGTATGAACACAAGTGTCTTCCTGTAATTTGGACTCAAAACCTCCTGTTTTAAGGCCAACTGCTGACGTCTGCTCATCTCTATATGCAGAAACACCATCCACCCTACTTGTTGTGGTGAGTTTTCCCCATTGATCACATTAACCACTTGACTCTGCTTCTTCCAACAGTTTACAAACAGCATTAGCTTCTCCTTGCAGATTTGTTGCAGTACAAAAACCAAACCATGGCTTCCACAAATTGCATCGGGTCTATCGTGTGGTCCTCTGCCATTGCCATTCTCCCACTTGGCAGTCTACTTCAGCAGGCTTCTCCCCATGTACAGCACAGCTTGTAACTGGGTCCTTCTTTCCACTGAAGAAAGAAAATTCCACACACTGAAGGTCTCTGCATTGATTTCCATATTTTCTTTCTAGACATTCCCCGAAAAGCTTTCTGTGGGGGTAATTTACTGACTGTTTGTTTATTTATTTATTTATTTGCCAGTAGTTAGCTTACAGAGAATGATCGTTACAGAGGTTGACTGCATTCTGTTCAAATCAGTATGCTCAAATCTTCCTTATTAAAAATAATCCGTGTTTGTAATGTAAGCGATGATTGTTCCTTAACTATGGCAATAACGATTTTAATGCACTGAAGTTTCTTAGCATTGCAGTAGGCAACAGGGGTGGTAATATAAAGGATAATCATGATGAACATTGTTTACACAAGGTTACTGCAAGGCCAAAGACATTTTACAGTGGTCTCCATGCAGCTCCAGGTGTAATTTAACAGCAATAATCCTGAAAATCCCCTTTGTGCTGCAAAAACACAAGGTCTGGTGGGTTTTTTCTGTTCTTTTTAGAGTGGACCTTAGCCTGCTGGTTAGACATGACACATCTAGTCAGATCATCGAACCTTTTCAAAGACCACATATACAGCATACTGGCGGTCAGGCCAGTAACGTTTCACACTGTATGTAAAGAGCTATGAAAGGTACAAGGAGCAGAAAATCTGAGCACAGGACTCTAGAGAGAAGTACAATATTAACCAGGTTTGAAAGTCTAAGACCCTCTCATTATAGAATTGTGTAGTTCCACTAATTACTTTGGGGACTGATGATGTTTGGCACTTCAGACGCTTGGTTTTGAGGAGCTCTCTCCCTCTGTCCTGCACAGGGAAAAGTAAATCAAGTAGGAACCATAACAGGCATTTCTCTGTGCTCAAGGGAAAACAGGGACTTTGGACAGGTTTTACTCCCGATTTCCAAGACCGGTATAGTTTCATCAGTCGAGACGTTTGCCAAATGAAGAAAAAGCTTCTGCAGTGCTATCGCAATACCACGATGCTGATTTTACCCTCCTCTTTCCCAGCAAAAGAAATATGGCAAATTGTATAATTCTCCTGGTAGCTGAAATGACTCCGAGTTCCTTTACTGCAGTTATAAAAGAAGAATCACTTATGTACCTTGGAGAGGATAAAAGTAGTAGGAATGAGGATGACTAGAATAACTTTGATTTTCCTCTGAGAACAAAACTGCTGTTGCATTGATTTAGCCACAGTGAGTGTTTCCCAATATGGGCTTTGAAAACTGCAGTGCATGTTAATTCCTGTTACTCTTTTTATTTTATACATAAATGCGTGTGAAGAGCTTAGGTTTAAAAATAGGGGTGGGGATGATGCTGAGGGGTTTGGTATGGAAGAAACTTTCAAATAGGACTAGACAACTCTAAGCATCCTGCAAAAAATGCTGCAAATCTCCTTGAACATGCCTCTCACCTGCAAGAACAGCTCACAGTAAGTCTTAACCAAGCAAGAAAATAATTTATTAAACTCTTTAATGAAAAATCAGATCTCAAATTGTTACACCATTTAGATTTTTAGCCTAAATAGAAATGTTGGAATAATTTCTGGAAGATAAACAGGTCCTGTTTTGCTCAGCTTTAAATCCACTGCTGTTCCTTTCCATGGATGCACCATTACCTTAGCAAATGGGAGCACCCAAAGTGACCTTAACTATATTCATACTTCTGTTTGCTTTCACATATCTCTTCTCTGAACAAAACAGCTCTGACATTATCACCTTTCTTCTTATTTCCCTTTCTCTCTGTCTACTCCTAACAGTTTTCTCCATTTCTGTCCCTGCTAGAACATCATGGAAGTGTGAGCTGCACCTTGAACCAGACCTGCATGGTCAGCACATTTCCATGTGTTAGTTAAAAGTATTGTAATCTCCATGTTCTTTTCTTTTTCTGTCTCTATAAAAAAAAACATTTCATTTATTTCTGCACTGCCACTCTGCAATGAGAAGATGATTTCTGTATTCAGAGCATAATGACATCCATAACCTTTTTTTTCAGATGTTATTTTTGCACTCAAAACATTTGGATAGTTTAAATGATTTCTCCTTGTGTATATTTATTTTCTGGCATGTCTAAACACTCAAATATTTTTTCCATAATATTTGAGTCTGATAGGTCATTTTAGATCTCCTTCAAATCAACCTAGCTTGGAATAGCAAAGAAATGACAAGTCATCTACAGACCAATGCTGGGGCCAGGAGTTGTGTGTTTTAAGGGATGGTGGATAGATTTAGATACTTCTATGGCCCGAATGCCTACGTGTTGTGGTATTGCATTCCATGTGCTGAGGACTTTCTGAGTTAATGTTCAGCATAAAAAAAGAGCTTGATTATGTAACGTGATGTGCTGCGTTAGACCATTAAATGCTTTGAAGTCAGAGAATGAGAAACCCACAGTTTAGGTTATCAAGGAAGGTATTAAATATTGATGCCTTGAGAAAATTGCACATGATTTCACACTGCAGTCTAAAAAAATCACAAGTTCACTTCTTTGGGGAGCTGTACACAGGTAGCAGAACTGGTCTCATAGGGGGAAATTGAGTGAATGGTGAAACTAGCCCTATTTGATCATGGTATTTTTACATATTTCTCAGAGCAGTGGGTGGGTAGATCGGAAAGTGTATGAACTAGAGTTGCCAGCTCATTGCTCACATCAGTGCATTCCCCAGCTGGTTCTGCATACTTCTGTGGAAACACTTCTTCTTCCTGAGGCTGATACGGAAAGTAGGATGTGAGGTTATCTGCAGTGTGATACTTGTACCCTCTTGCTGTCTGTCTGACTGTAATGCTGTACCATCTTTGCCTCAATGCTGTAACAACAAACCCCCATCATTTTAGATAGGAAGTTGAGGCGTAGTTGTTTACACGCAGGCAACCCATGATGAATTAAATACAAATTAACTCAGAGTGAACTGCAGTCTATTGCCCCAGTGAGCACACAGAGTAACTCTGGCTTGGCAGCCTGTGCACGCATGGCTGCGCTGATGTGCACGAGGACCAGTTACGACCCAGGAACGCTTTGATCCTCTTAACTGTGAAGTGTTCCCACTGGCTTCGTCATACCGGTGTAACCTGGGGAAAAGCTGATCCTGGATTCTTAGTCTTTACCAGGCATCGCAGGGCTCGAGCAGCCTAGAAATGTGACTGTTACTGAGACTAAGTCAGGGCTGCCGATATTTTAGTGACTGGTTCTGTGTGTATGTGCACACCCACGTGTGTGTATGCGTGCATTTTTTTAAAGAAACAGCTTTTCAAATCCCCTCTAACATGAGAGGACCCTTATTTGCTGATTTTAGCAGCAACACAGACACTTATTTGCTGATTTTAACAGCGATCATATGAATGATTTTTAGGGGGACAGATGGCTAAGTGGTTGGTAAGGCCCGAGGAACATTGCCTCTGTGTGTCGAACAGACCTTGATAGTGCCAGGGATAGCTGGCCAGTTTGTATGCTGCTAATATGTCCTGGATGAAGATATAAAATCTTGCGCTTCCCTGACAGTAGGATTTTATGAAAGTTCTGCTTTAATCTTGATTGGAGCAAAACAGATTGCTGGACTGGGAGTCTCAAAGACTGGTTGCTCACGCTGGCCCTGGCATTACCATGTCATGGGGTCTTGTGAGTCACTTCACCTCTTTGGTTTCCCTCCAGCTCCTCTTCAGTTTGTAAGTAAGGTCTTTGCTGGAGTTAATGTCTTTTGCCGCTTTCTCATATGGAGCAGACACTAAAGTAAGAAGCTCCCAGTCTTGCCAGAGGCCAGTTGGCTTTGCAGCAATAAAATAGTTGAAAATTCTCAATTACTCATTTTTCTCCTACCTTGAAGGCTATTGGCTTAACTTCACCATATCTGACCATTTGTCAGCAGAAGCCTAATGTACAGAGAGGTGTAACGAAGCAGAGCACAACTCTGGAGCTACCAACATTTAGGATGAAATATAACAATGAAAATAAACCTCCAAATTGGTCTCATTCCACAACTACCTGCAAGACAAACTGCAAATCATTGACAGGGCTGACACCGTGTTGCCCTTCATACTGACAAGATGTGTTTGCAGCGTGAGCACATGGAGGAAGTACCATTTTTAAAGCTGCAGACCTGAAACTAACAGCAACACGTGGAGGGCGCTAGTCTTTTTGACATTTGTTGGACTGTTTGTTCTGATCTTACACAGAAACTTCATTTGCTTTTAACCTTGTATAAGTTACGTTGCTAGATCATTTTTGTTTAAAGACTTTTCCACAGGACCACGCTCGTGACATTTGCTGTGCATTAGGCCCCTGTGAAGTCGTTGAAGTGTCCTCAGGAACTCATGAATATGGGTTCCCTTTTTGGCTTCATCTTTCACTCGTTTTGCTGGCTGGTTGGTTGTGTACAGTGCAGAGCAGCTGTCCTGAATGTTATCGCTCTATCCTCCTTACACGGGGCATAAAGGAAAAAGCTCTTTGGAGGAAAGATCTTTGTTTCCCCTTAAGAGCTTCAGCATAAGAAAAATGACTGTAAAAGAGGACTTAATGAGAGAATTTGAGCTAACTATAACAAGAGGGATCCAAATATTTTTTTAATGAGATGATAGGTTATAAAAAGAAAAGTCCTGTAATAATGGTTTTGGAGATTTAATCAGAAGAGTTGATTCATATTCCAAAAATGATCTTTGTGCCAGAGTTACATCTTCAATAAGGGCCTGCATTTTAATGGTCCACCAATCAAACTAAAGATCTCTTTGTGGTCATGGGGTGGTGACAGTCTTATTTTAATATTGTGATGTCTTTTAATTGCCTTCCCTGCACAGCCTGTGCCAAAAACCCCTATGTGTCTTTTCATGGAGCCCTTCGTTGAACTGGCAGGTGAGAGGGAGGAGCTGGAGGAATGGGTGTCACTGGGTAACTCAATAGGTTGACACAAGCTGTCCATCCACTGGTAGAAAATAAAGTATTGAATGGCTGTTTCAAAGAAAAAAAATAATTCCCAGCAGAAACTCTGATTCGGGAGTACTGAAACTGTGAGTAAGAAGTTGTATTTGCTACTGAGACTGGTTTCCCGGTGCAGAAAGAGCGTGACAGTGTTGGGGACAGGATGGAGCAGCTACATGGTGGCTGCTACTAGTGTAGTATCTAACCTGGCAGTGCCCCACTCAAATTTCCCAGTTAAATAAGGAAAATAGTCAGTATTCAGCCCATACAGCTAGCAGAAGAAAGCCCTCCTTACACTAATAAATGCTTCCGACTGCTGAATAATAATATTGTATTTTGAATAAGAGATGCTGCAGAACATGTTATACAACAGCAATATCGATTTAGGGTCTGAATACTGGGAGGTGTAGTGCTGGCCTGCTACGCACCATCTAATTCAGTAGTGTTGCCATCTGATTCAGATGAATCTCCTGAGTGTGAGCGAGCCAGTTTTCTGTTCCCTGATGTGCTGGTGTAAGTGTTACACTTCCCAAAATTGATATAATGGCCCCAAATGTTTGGATGAATTATTTGAATTCTTGTATTTATTTACTTTTTGATTGCTACAGATGGAATAAAGTTTCTATTTTGAAGTTTTATTACATTAATGAAGCTAGTTTAGCGCAGCCTAACTAATTTTGGAAATTGTCTTCAACCTTTCCAGCTCTGTGAAAGATAATTTCAAGTAAAATATGACGAGGCCTGAGTACGTTATTTCAACACATGGCACCCTGCTCTCCTCAGATGTATAGAGGGGAAGAAAAAGACACATGTGGCAAATTTCTTAGTCAGCAAGAAGTTTAGCTCTCAACAAAATTAAGTGTTTTTGTTTTGAAGAACCAACTTTTTAGAATAAATAATTTTTCTTTCAGTTCTTTTTTTTTTTTTTTTTTTCCCCAGTACCCTTTCTCCTGTGGTACCTTACCTCATCCTGGGAATATGCACTGTGATGTATCCTGACAGACAGAGACAGCACTGTAAGATTTTACGAGCTGTATACATGCAGTGGACTCTGGCAACGTTGTCTTCAGGTATGCCATGGCCCTTTAAATGATTTGAAAATGTTGGCGCCCATCTTCATATACATATTTCTTCTATGTTAAATCTCCAACAACAGCTAATGAAATGAGAGCCTGGTGTGTGGGGGTGGCAGGACCACCTCGGGGTTTGTCCACAGGTGACGTGACACTAAATTTCAGCCCTGTGCGAGGGGACGCATGCTCTCACCTGTGGTTGTCGCCTTTGCATCAGGTTTGTCCTAGTTGCGGTGGAGCGTCAGAGGGATCAGTTTCTATTCAGCCATCCTTGATGTTATGTCCTTTCATACCTGTGAGAGAAAGGGTCTATGCAGGTGCCGGTGCAGAAATACATCAGCTAAGCTGCGAACAATGAGCTACTTTCTTTCTTCTAACACCGAATTCAGATCCTGGAAAAAAAAAAAAATAGGACAGGTTGCACAGGGAACAAAAATTTTCAGTTCAGACAGTGCCAGGGTTGGTTGTAAGTGGTGGGTATGAAAGGCCTTGTCAGATTTTGTGTTCAGCTGGTGTGTGGAGTGTAAGAAAAAAGCTAACGTGCGTGTATTGCATGGGCAGTTAGCAAGGGTGCCGTTGATGCCATTGACTTCTGTGTCAGGGTGAAAAACTTTGAAAATCTGTTTTCCCCAGTGTGGATGTCTTACCTGTTGAGTGTACCATGTAGTAGATGTTTTAAAATCCTTTCCCGATGTGTTTACTTTTGGAATAAAGTGCAGCTGCAAATGGATTTACACTCTCTAATTTCCTTCCCTTGCAATGTGGCAACTTGAAGCTTGGAAAACACAGTTTTTATAACCTATGAGAAATGTGCTCATGACCTTGTATTTTAACATGAGCTACTCGCTATTCTTGCCTTAATCTGAAAAACCCGGTAATAAACATGCAGGCAGGGAAAACTGTTGAGACCATTGACTGGTTGTTATAATAACTCAGTACCTTGAATGACTAAAATGAAATTGAACCTGATAACATCGGTTTTGAGCAGCCTGTATTTTCTACCAGCTTTTAATCATTTTTCATAACAACTCCCCATTAACACCCTGTCCTGGAAACACATTCCTTCATTGTTCTCTGGCATTATGGATTCCTTTTTTTTCCCCTTTCTAAATAATGTTTCTTGCTCTCATTCATCTGTGCTCCCTGCGTATCACCAGGTAGATTTGACGGATTTCTCATATTGAAAACTGTCTGCTGAGTTATTTTAGATAACGTAAACCCATCCACCAAAATGCGAGTGGATAGAAATTCCTGCTTAACCAAAGCACTCATTCTGATCCTTCTTTCCAGCATTTGCCCTACGGCCAGGCCTGCTCAGCTGAAACCTTCCAGACAGAGCTGGGACTCAAAACGCATCTTTGGATTTGTCCAGCTGGCTGTGACAAGAATTGACGGGACCTGCTCGAGGAGGCTGGCCTGAGACCATGGGAAGACGCATGAAGTATCCAAAGAGGGAAGGAGTCATACACCTCCGTGGCAGGTCATTGTGTCCAAAATAGAAGCTGTGGGAGAAACGGGGAGGATAGCGTTCAGAGAAAGTGAAGGAACTATGATAGCCAATGGGTGGTTAGACCCTGGGGAACTGCAGTGTGGGTTCAGATGAGCCTGATGAGGAGCAGCAGCATGAGGAGAGGCTCTCCTGTGATCCAGGGAAGTTCAGCTCCTGCTATTCTGGCACAAAGAGGCAATCAAAGAACTGGATATGCAGCTGATGGGCTTCACAAAGGAAAGAAAAACTAAATGAAACTGCTTATTTCTTTTAGCCAGGCTTTCCCCTGCCCCGGCTCGCTCTGCAATTACAAGGTGAAGCAGTGTTTGTGTAAAGGGCCATGTCTGGGGCTGGGGCCCGTCATCTGGGCCGTCAGATGGAAAATGCATCTGCCATCGAGACCTCAAGTTGTGGGAAAAGCCTGAAGGACTGCGAGACATTCAATCAAGTTTGTAAGCGACTTAGCAGGTCTGTCACACTCATGACTGAACAGCTGTATTTCTGCCGTGTTTTGACTGAGGAGATTTTCTGTTTGACCTGCCCATGTGCAGAAGCACTCTGGCATGAACCACATGGGCCATACTCGCGCTAAAAAGGAAGCATTTCTTTACATTAACTTTTTCCTCAGCTATTTCTCAGCCCAGTCCGTTATAGTGGCTCAGGTCACTGCTCAGCAGCACATGTGTGCATGCCAGAGCAGCCCAAGGAGTGGGGCAGGCAAGGGAGGTTCTTGGGCAGAGTGATGGGTGTCCCCGTTCAGGTGGCCACGGGGGGCACAGCCGTAAGCACTGGGTCCTCATTTTTGCTCAGCCTGAAAGACACTATGGTATTACACAGAGCCCAAATGCCAGCGATAAATGCATCCAGCTGCATGAAAAAGTGTCTCCAGAGTTTGTGGCTTCTAAAACATTTAAGTTGTGGTATGTGTAATTCTTCACCACCTCCCACAATGGCAGAGGTGGGATTTCTCACTCAGAGGGATGCATGTGGTACTGACTCTGTAGAGTGAATATGTGCCTCCAAGTGGAATTTCACAGCCCGGCCCTCCCCCTTGGAGCTCATGGGGCTTCTGGTTTTCTTTAGCAGGAGGTACACCATGGAAAAAGTCATTCCTGGAGGGAGTCAGTGTTACTTGGGCTAATTGTCTTGCATTGTTTACGATCCTAGAAGCATCTGAGTTGATCTGCTGAGTGCAAGAAGGGGAAAGTGGCTACAGCCTGTAATGTAACTTAATGCAAACTAATAAAAATGTAAATAAAAAGAAGCAAACAAGTCCCTAATTAGCTACCTGAGCCATAGTTCCACAAAATTTAATTAATCTTTCCTTGGTATTAAACTTTATGACGCAGGGAATAATCTGTGTCAAGGGCAGCAGTGACTAATTTCATAGCAAGAAGTGAACATTTGTGTGTGATTGTATCTCATCAGGGGCCTGGAAGAAGGTACAGAGGAACAAGAACGGAGGACCTCAGGTACAGAGATGGCAGAAACCAGGTGCTGGATGGGGCAGGCTGAGAGCTGACATCGCGGCTGAGAGCTGACATCATCAGGTAAATATAGGCAGGTGTTTGGTTTTTTCAGTCAAGAAGTAAAGGAAAATACTTTTAGTGCATGTTTGAAACACATCTGCATGCTACCCATGGTTTGTCACTGGTTTAGGCTGTGATCTAAGTCCCTGGTAAAGCTTGGTCCTAAATAGCACTGGCCACAAGCTTGCAATCCTTTGAAAACACTTGGTCAAACGCCTCAGGAACACCAGCAATATAGAGTTACATCTTTATATCTCACACTTCATCGAAATAAACACTTCTAGAGGTTTAACACAACCATTTGGAGGGCAAGAATACCTAATATGTGCTCAAAACAGTCAGAAGTTCCTCCTGAAGTAGCCTCTACCCACAGCTGCTGTTTTATACGTAACTGCGACATGGAAGTAATTACTGTAGAGGTAAATATTTGTTTGCTCAGTAGATTCATGCCCATGTCTGGCAACGGGCTGAAGGCCTGCATTTCCCTCAGCCGTGATCCTATTTACTACCCCACATTCAGACATCCTGCCCTAGCGTTAGAGATAGGAAATATGCCTGGGATTCGCTGAATTGCTGCTTTATGTACCTCTGCCTCTGCAATCAGCTTGCTGTGCTGGCAGAAGCAGTCTTCACAAAAGGAGGCAGCTCCTCAGTGCTGAAGAGAGAGACTTTGGTCTGAGAGGGGAGCAGACGGGGGATGCTGGCAGCTGCACCAACTGCTGCTGCAGGTTTTCTCCATACGATTTCCTTCTGGCAGCAGCTGATGCTCTCTGCCTCTTGTCTACAAAAAAAAAAATCCCCTTCCCATTGCTGAATGAACGGATTCCCTGTCCTGGAAAAAGAAAGCAGATCAAGAAAATATCAGTCCTACCTAGAGCGCAGGCATTTTGGTGGGGGTTTGGAGGACTGGAGGGTGATGCATCAGCCTCAGCCATAGCCCCGCTGTGGTCAGGTCACTGCCTGGTGCGAGGCAGCCCCAGCAAGCAGGGAGGGAGGTCTCTCGCCTCCTGGGGTTGCCTGGTTTGAAGGGCACCATCTCACGCATGTTGACAGTGCTGGGAGACAAGCGGTTTACCAAACCCAGATTCCCTCCACTGACTTTCCCTCTGATACCTAATTTAATGTGCCATTTATAACCTTAACCGCTTTTGGTTATACCAGTAGTGTCTCTCCCCTTGAGCGTGTTCCTCCAATCACAAAATATTCAGCTGGTGGTAGAGGCCGTGTCTCCAAAAGCTGGTGGTCAGCCGGGAGAGCTGGATTTGCACTCCTGCTCTGGGGATTCGTTATTTATAGAGCTAAAGACCCAAAATGAGAATTAAGAAATGATGTGCCACATCTCATGACAAAAATGTTGTCTGAACTTCTCTGACCAGTTTAATTTGCCACTCTCTGATGAGGTACTGACTTGACAAAAAGCAGGTGGTTGATTAAGTGTCATTTGGTGAGCAGAGT
This sequence comes from Fregata magnificens, assembly GCA_013389945.1. Lineage (NCBI taxonomy): Eukaryota > Metazoa > Chordata > Aves > Suliformes > Fregatidae > Fregata > Fregata magnificens. The sequence goes on from WAAD01013072.1 coordinate 139,076, forward strand.
CTGGGAGAGATCATTCATCTCATGGCTGCGAAGGGTGCAAGGGCCGACTGTCAGCTCTGTGATGCTACGTGACGGCGGCTCCAGGCCACCGCAGGGGAGGACACTTTGACAGGGAGAAGGAGCCGTGTTTCATCCTGTGCATGTCTTGCATGTGATTTGTTGCACTTGCTGATGGCAGTGTGAGAGATGAGCGGTTCATCACTCCTCAAGTCTCTCCCTTGCCTTTGCCCTCAGACATTTAATTTAATGTATGGTGTGTATTCCTGACCACTTCAATGCCAGGAAATCTCTTGCTGTAGCATTTTGTTTGAGTTTAGTTTTTTCACGTTTTGTTGAGAATGTGGTTTCACAAGAAATGCAGCATTGCTGCAAACCTTTTGTTACCTGGTGGTGTGTGAGAACAAGCTAGAATATTTACAGAGAAATCTAAAAATATTAACATAGGACAATAAACAAACGTATTTGTGAATTAATCCAGAAAAAAAGGCTTGGTTTTTTTTAAAGTGGGGATGGAGGAGCAGAAGAGCTGTCAATATTATTTTATGCTATCTAAGTAGTGATAACAGGGCCAGTCTTTTGTTAACACCCCGTTTCTTCTCTTTGACTTGAACTTGACTTATTGAAGCCGAAGACCTGCATTATTTCATAAATGCATTGGGCACAAATGCATTGTAAACGCACTGATGTGGGAGAAGCTAGTTAGAATGAAGAGGGAAGCTGCGTTCCAGGTGCAGGAGCCATTAGTATTCTTCTGCTCTAGTTCCCTGAACCACTGCATTTATTAACCTTTAGCCAGATCAGAGCCAATTTCTCCTGTTTCTTACATAATGTTGGAATTATAATTGACAATACTGATGAAAGGGAGAAGTCTCCCTGCAACTCAAATTTTTCTTGCTTTCATGTAGAGGGTTTTAGAACAAGAGTCTTATCAGCTGTGAATAATTGCATCTCATTAACTGCATACTGGAGATGTATGCATATGCATATTAGTTAGAGTGGCGTATATATTTGGCTGGAAAATGTTATGACATGCTTCAAGCAGCATCAGTGATATGAAATTCAGTGTGCACGGCATGTTTATGTAACCTGACTGACATTGCTAAAGAGGTAGGAGAAGATGATAGTTGTACATTTGGGTGTAGTTATGGAGGACTTCTTGCTGGCAGGCTTCAAAAAAAAGCTTTCATCCTCGTAGTTAATTGGACAGTTTATCAACATTTGGTACTCTGTTAGTGAAAACAGAAGTGTTTTTTAAGGCTTCCACTGCACCCCTCACTATGCTTGCTGCTTTGAGGGTACAATGTTTCCTGTGGGACTCGGAGTTCCCTGCGTCATCACGGAAAGCATCTGCAATGGTTTTCTCTGGTACCTCAATAGGTTTTGCTTTTCTAGGAAAAGTTAGGTTTGTGCCAGTCTTCTAAATCCTAATTCACAGCAGATTTTGGAGTCTCTAATAGACAGAAAAAGCTGCCAAAAAGTCATTTGTACAAGAGTGGTAAGCTGCCTTAGCCCTTAAATCCTTTCGAACATTAGGAAAATCAAATAATCCATTTACAATCTTCTGATTGCACCCTTTATTTCTATGGTTTTTTTCATATGGTTAGAAAGATGATTCTTTTTAATAAAATTAGGTGGTGTATTTCCAAGAGAGCAGGTCTCTACTCCTTAAAGTGACTAAGCAGTTACCCCAGAGATGACTTTCCTTAGTGCAGAAGCTGTGGCTGCCACGTGGCTGTGCGATAGCGGCTTCCACCCGCAAGACTAACCTGGCTGCAGTGCAATAATTAATTGCTTTCTGGCACAAGGAGTATCTTGTTGTTGCTTGTCGTTCAGAGACAATTCAACTCACACATCCACATGCTGGCATGAAGAAAATGCCAACTGCTCTTATTTCCAGCAAAACAGTGATATAATTGTCAAGCTGATGAAAAACAAAAGCTTTCTCTAATTTATTTGTTATTAAACGAAGAAACAAAGAAATCTGCTGTTTAACTAAAGAACACTTTCCACACTTCGCTGCAAAAACCGCTAACATTTGACACCAGGACAATTCATGAGGAAGTTGTTGAAATATCACTGTCAGATGAATCCTCATGTTTTCCTTCCCAAATGCAAACTGCTGGTTTCTCCTTGCTCCTATTGGATTAGAGCCACTTAACATAAGCGGAGCTTTTATGTATGGTTCATTTTATCTTATTGTTTTGCCAAAATTACAGCCACTTTATGTAAAGCATGACATCAAATTATAGGAATATTTCCTACTTTAGGCTACTTTCCTTTAAAGGGGAAAATAAAATACCACCATTTTTTTCTTAAGATGACTTATGTTTGCCAGCTTCATCTTTGATTTGACCTGAGGATTTTAGCACCTGACCAGAAAGTGCTGGGAATCAAACTCACGGTGAGTGGAATGGCAAGTGCTGCACAGCGTAGTGCACAGCAAGGAGATGAAGAGAGCAGAAAGCACATTTCCACTGGTTGTGTCGAGATGAAGACTTGAAGGATAGTGCTGCTGCTGACTGCAAATAGTGGAGCCTGCAGGATTGTTTCCAGAAACAAATGAAAAAATGTTCAGCAATATATTAATTACCAGTTAGAAAAGAATATCGGTAGGGTTGCTATAGTGATTAATTGTTTAGCTTATTAAATTATTTTCCTAGCATATGATTTTTTTCACAGAAATAAATTACTTTGAGTATTATAGCTTGTGCTTAGGTGAGAAGAAAAATAAGGTATTTTCTAAGCCAGCAGAACTTTTTTCTCCTGTTTTTCTATGGAAAGTAATAGTGAGGATTCACCAACACTTGTGACCTGCCTGGAAGAAAACAGATAATCAGAGACTTCATTATGCTTTCAAACAGGTAAGAAAAATTTTGAACCAGACCCTTACAATCAGAGAAGTGTGCAAACGTAGGGACAAATTTTGTGAGGAGTACCACTTCTCTGATCAATCAATAAAATGCAATTAAAAAATGGGATTATGTTGTCTTTGAGGAAAGATGGAAGGGGGTTAGTGAATTAATTTTCCATCAAACTCAGCATTTTATTAAAGCAGAGATGGAAGTCCATGCATGAAACCTTCCAAACCATCAGTCATGACCAAACTCCAAGCTGGACATCATAGCAAGAAGTCATATAAAACTGAGGCACGAAGATGAATGAAGAAGTGAAACAGAACTGCATAAAACTGCAGTTAATCCAAAGATTGGCTTCTAAAAAATGTAAGCCCCTTCTCCCCCATTTTGTAAGGCTGCTGCTACCATGGGGTGACCTATCCAAGCTGGTTACTTGGTCAGTAGATGCTAGCATTCAAAGGTACAAGTGGATATTATGTTGCTTCTTGGAGTTTTCTTCTAATGTTTGTTAGATATTTAATTATATATAAAAGATTCATCTTACTTGTGAAAACCAATGAGATTAATGATTTCGCATTAATCAGGATATAAGACACTCCTGGTGAAGCGGGTCATGCTATGAGCAGTTAGGTTTTCATTGAGGAAATTTCAACGTAGTCTGTCCTTTCAACTTGATAATATAATTTAGCAGGAGGAATGTATTAAATCCAACAACTTGCCACCTCCAAATATTATCACCTTCAAACTTATAAATACAGCCCTATCACAGGGGGACATACTCCATCTTTGCAAAGCCCAGTGTACTGATTATTGTTATTTCTCTGAGCTAGGTAATGTGTCCCATGCTGTTCCCAGGCCATAGTGACTTGGGGACATGCCTATCCTTGACCCCAGTGCAAGGATGGGTCCTGGCCGTGCAAGTTGACTCAATCCTCTGTAGCTGTATTTTCCTTTCATTCTGTGTTGAGGAAGACTGACTCCCTTTTCAAGACGTGATAAGAAATGGCCATAATTTGGCTGAGGAGAGCTATAAAACATAATAATGTTTGGGCTTGCTGAGCTGGTCAGCAAGAGCTCACCATTACTGCAGCTTCATTTCTCTGGCCAAGGCACCCGCACGGATTCAGAAGGATGACTCACTGCCTGTGCTGGGTGTTAGAGCATTAAAGAGTGCTACTTAAGCAACTCCTAATGGTCTGGAGGACATAGGAAATACAACTGGGTGGATTCAGTGCTAGATTCAGTACACAACAGCTCCATGGCAGGACACACTTTTTTAACAGCCTTTACCTGTTTTATTATCCTGCTGAGGTGTGGTATTGGAAACATTAGTCTGTGCTTGCACTTTTTTCCTGTTGCTGTACTGAAAGGTGGAATATTACCTTTGTGTCCCAATGGGGATAGCAAATTAAATGAATTTTTATGCTGGGATCCCTCCATCTGCTCACTCGCCCATGGGTGGAAATACTACAGGAGCCAGTTCTTTGTCCAATTACATCATGTAGCAATTGGTGCAAGATAGGCCAAACAAAAAAAGGATCTAAAGTAAGTGTGTTCAGGTGGTATACCTGTTAATTTGATGGTAGATTTGCCCATGTAAACAAGCTTAGAGGAACAGACCCTATTCAAGGATGAATTTAGACAACAGCTTAAGTGATGAGGTTTATGCCTTTTTTAAATACATGTCTGGAACAGGTATGTTGTATCTGTTTCAATCCTCTTTAGTGCTGCCTATAATCATGCCCCTATTAAAATGACACTTTTAGGGACTACTTATTTGATAGACTCTCAAGTATTCATTACCTTAATTACCCAGTATAAATTACCCAGGATACTCTGTCCTTGTTTGGCTCAAAAATAATTACTTATTATTCAGGTGCTAATCACCAAATCTTAGTCTTTTGCTAGTTTATTATGGATTTTCAGAGCAAAAATTAAAGAAGAGTCTTAAATATGTCTGTTCCCTAATTTGTTTAATAACAACAGTGCATCCTTTCTGCCTCTGGAGAACTTCCACAGACGGTGTCAGACTGCAGAGACAGGTAATTGTCTGCACGTCGTGCTGGGAAGTGACAGGACGGGTGTCCCCCTTGTTGTGGGATGCTGTGTGCTCCAGCTCTTTGAGAGCTGCGTGTGAGCATTGCTTGATCCATTCTGATGGGATTTCTTGTTGGCACTTTTTATACAATTGCTTGGGTTGTTCTCCAGTGGCGCTGAGTGCTTGCCACTGCAAATGAAGTCAGCTCCTGATGATGTACTGTCTCTGATTCAGAGCAAGGCCTCAAGGTGGACCATTTGCTGGCTGTTCTCCTTTCCCTGATGCACTGTAACCGGTGAAGCTGCTGGGCGTTGCCGGCGCCTTTAATGTGGGCATGTGAAAGTGGATCTGTGCTTGTATTTGCCCATACGCTTTTTATTGAGTTAAGACTTGAAATCTGTGAAGTTGAGTTGTACTGCACAGGTTTGGTTCATAAGGATTTTGCACTGGCGTGAGTGAGTACCCTGCAGTAACTCTGGCTTTGCTCCGCGCAGAAGATGGTGGCTTCGGTGCGTGCCCTCTGAGATGCCAGCTGGCTGTGGCATTGTAGGAGAGGTGTTGCCCATCTCCGATGGTGAACGAGGGTTAGCCTGTGGACAGACAACCTTTTACAGGTCTGGCTGGGGTCAGCAGTGTCTGTAGCTAGCACTGGCTGAGAACCAGGTCTGCAGAGCGAGTGTCTGGAGCCTGAGCCTTCCAAGTCCATGAATCTTGGAGGTCTGCATGCAGGAAAGTGAGCACTTAGAAGCCAGAAGCTTTTCTTCAGGCCATTTTCCCTGTGCTCCCAGAATATGAGAACATGTGTGTGCAGAGTAGGAACATGATACATTTATAAATTGGAAGAGCACCTTATTCTTGCTTAGATTTTGTGTGGAGACCCTGCTACCATAGTTACAGCCTCCTGTGAACCAGACGGGACAACGGAGACTCTATTCCCAGTCTGCCTCCAATCAGGTCACACTGTCATGCTGTACCTTGACAGCATGCCATCCCGGCACTACAAAGTCTGCCCATTGCTGATGCCACGTGTCCCTCACAATGGTAATTTCTGAGCACTTCTCAGTCAGTCAATCTCGAAGTTATTTATAACAGAGGTAGTATCACTGTCCCCATGTTGCAAACTGATTGTAAAGGCTTTTTGTAAGGTCACCTATCAAATGCATCAAGCAGAAATGAGACCCATAGTTTAAGTCCTGGTCCTATGCTGCATTCACTAGGCTGCAGTGCTTCACCTGCACACAAAACATACACTGAACCATATCCTAAAGATATGGTGACTAATACCCTAAAAATATGGTGAAGCTCTAGCTTGTAAGAATAGTGTTTTAGGAGGTTGTATTGTCTGTAGACTGTTCACTGTAATCTAACGGCTTGGCACATGCCAGGAGAAGCCCACAGCATTTTATCTCATGAGTGTCATTGTTGGAATTATTTATGAATGTTCTTGATTTATCTTGGTCTATCTACTTTCAGTCCTACTCTATAGGAAGAGTGATTTTTTTAAAATCAGATTTAAGATATTTTTACCAGTGCTATTTCCAGCTGATGTGATTTTTCATGGCAATTAGGTGAGCCAACAATTACACAGTATGATGTTGAGGGTGTGAAAAATTTAATATAACCCATCTTGTCTATAATAATCAAAGTAATCCTGATCAAAAGATGGTGTGAATTGTGTGTGAATTAATATTATCATACAAATGTCTTTAAGCGTTGATACTCTTTGATGTGGACATGTAGAAAAGCCTTAGGAATCAGTGAAGATTAGGGGAAAAGTGACTATTTCTGGTAACAAATTCTACCCGCTCGTAGTAACATGGACAGATTGGCTGTGCTAAATCACTTTACCAGGCTTTTCAGTGTCTTTTTTTTTTTTTTTCCAAACTTGATTTTTTTTATATTTGGCTATCGAGGTGTTGGGAGGAAGGAGGGAGAGAAAGAGTGTTGTCTTCAAGGGAAATATGTATTTTATTATTGCTACATGTAAACAGCACCTGATTTTGCACTCAGATTTGAACTTCCTTCTTCCAGAAATGCTAAAGAGTTTTTTAAGTTACCGGGTGAAATGAAGGAAAGCTCTACATTACGGTTCGTTTGGGCTTTACCCCTGTAAGAGTCTCAAACTATTGACCTCTACATGCCTGACACCTCCAGGGAGCCTCTGCCTGTGCAGGTCTGTGCTTTTTTCTCTCTAGAACATACTGCATCCTCTCACAGCCTTGGGCTTCCCTGCGATATGAATTGTACAAGCATGCAGTTTACCAGGTGAACCATACCTCTAGTCTGCTTTTTTTCTCCCTGAAACTAATTCCAGTTTTCTCTTTGTTTCTAACTTCTAACAACCTTCTGGCCCAAAAGGAGGTGACTATCCATATCATACCTGTCAGCAAGGCTTGGCACTAAGCCTGTTGTAAATTGAATAGCAATATATGTGTGGCTATATGCCGTGTTTATACACTTTAAATGAAATTAATTTGAAGTCCTTCCATTTGAACACAAAATTTCCAGTTTATCACTGAAAAATGAAACTGCTTTCAAGTTAAAAGTGAAATATATGATGATAAAATGCTGATCATTCTAAATGCTCAGGTACATATCTGATTAACATCATAACCTGATTTTTATGGCACCCTGGCCAAAGGCAAATGTAAATGAGTATGATATGTTGTGGTGGTGCAGCCCCCCGGGGCCATGCTGAGATCTCAGGATAAGTCCTATCATTCCGTTATCTTGGTCACAAGTGCAGTGACGGGCGCCAGGCACCCCTGGCCACACCTGGGCCGTCTGCTGCCTGAGTTGTGTACCAGAACGACTCAGCACGAATTGTGGCCAGAATGGGAAATACTGACCAAAGCCAATCATCTCGAGATCCTATAAAAAGCGATCCAAAAGTGAGACCTTCGGAGCTCTCCGGGACCGCAGCGGGCTGTGTGACCCAGTGCCTCCCCCTGAGCTGGGATGCCTCGCAGGGTAGATTTCACGAGGATTGAAGGATCGTCCGCTGATGGTTTCGCGAGAACTCACAGGCCTGACTTCACCAGGTTCACCGACTGTCTGCTGAATGCCGGCACATAAAAGTGAGTAATTTATGAAACTCACGAAAATGGAAATTTTAATCACAGGTTAACCTCTGTGTGTGTGTGTGTGCAATTTGATTTAGAGCTGTTTTTTGGTCTGTCTGTGTATGTGTGTGATTTGATTTAAACCCCATCTGTGTGTGCAACCCTGCTGTAGTCTCAGGTGACCCTTGCCATTCTCGAATCTTTAACTAAGTCGCTATTTTGATTGTAACAAAGTCCATTGAATCACTCTGTTAAATTGGCTGATGCTTAAGTGTTAAGAATTATACAACCTAATTTTGTGATCTTTTGCAAAAATATTAATAAATCCTAAATTGCTGCTAGACCAAAACCTTGTAAAAAATCTTACTCTGCAACATATGTGAAGAGAGGCCCTTGTTTGAATTTCATTGTTTGCCAAATGTGGCAGGACAAATCTGAAAAATTAGTGACAAAGCAAGTAACTTTTTGCTCTGTTGGATACATTTGCAAATGCCTTTTAATGATTTGTGAGAACGTACTCTGACAAATTCACTGATGAACTCTATTGACTCAATGAGCTGTATCTGTTCATTTGATTCCCTTATGAATCTTACATGCGCTAGTGTTCTGCCTTTTCTTTTTAGTTGAAGCTTTTGCTTTTTACACTACGAGAACCCTTTTGAAGCAGCGTCCCTGTTCTTAATGCTGCACTAGTAACTTCTCCCCACTAGTCAGTCATTTGCTGATATTTGTCAATATGTGCATTCAAAATTAGTAGCGCTAGTGTTTAAATACGAGTACTACTTAAATTACATTTCAACTAGCAAGCTGTGGGAATCTCTGTTACCAAAAACTGCCAGGAAAAATAATTTCAAACTATAAACTTAATTTGGAATTCACTGTGTGCCAGGAATTACTTATATCTCTCAGGGCTGCCCAACAAAAGATTCAGTGATAAAACAGGTATTGTTTAAAGTTTAAACTTTCTTTCAATATGTTCCCAGACTGATATCTTGTTTGTTCGCTGTCTGGCAAGAAGCAAAACTTTTTGTCAATTCATGTATAAAATCCTGCAAAATGGAAATGATTACTCCACGGTACATTGAACCATGATGGAAGATCTGGATAGCAAGGTCTTATTGGATTTGGCCTCCATTCCTATAATAAATTTCCTTTATTCTAGGAAGAGAAACTTCTCATAAATAGCATTTGTTTCTGGCAAATTAAATTAAATGGAGTGGGTTTCCTTGGCACCAGCACTTGTGACTGCTGAGGCCTGCAGTAAGAGCAGAGTGTCCTACACTGCACCCAAGCTGGACGTAAGATATTTGTGCTGGGGCTCTTGCACACTCGCCAAGGCCTAGGAGAGACTGAATGACTGAAGTCGATGGGTGCCTTGCCAACTGCTGCACATTTGTGTTTTATAAAGCATCCCCCATATTGTGGTCAGGCCCAGAAAATAGACTGAATTCTTATAAACTGTCTAATATGTCATGGCTTTATTAAAATAAATACCAGACACCGTGAATGAAGCAGGAGATCAGAAGAAAAAGTGGGAAGCTTGTTGATTTTGGTGATAGTCATTATGTAAAAACATGGCAGTGGATCACTGTATGTGAGTAGACACAGCAGGAGAAAAAAAAATAGGTGCTGTTTGCATTTCCAGTCACTCATGTAGTGCTTTTGTGTGTGCTCACTTGTATGTTCATATATCATGTGGGGGTAGTGTGTGCAGGGTCTTAGCTCAATCCTTTACCAGTAGGTAATGTTAAGACATTATTTTACTAGGGAAAAAGAGGTTTTGCTTTCTCATTTTCTAAGTATTTTTTCAAAATAAAAAGGAAAAACAGTGAAACTATATGTGTTGTGCTCTCAGAGGAGAGAAAAGAAAAATAACATTAAAAAATAAGTGTGATTGTATATCAGTGTTCCCATATTACCTGAACAGCATACAATTGTTTTGCAAATGTTATGCAGCTTAGGTAGGACTTAGAAGCTAAAGCTTCTAAAAGGAGTCCACTAGCCCTAGGTGCAAGGCCCGTGAGATGAGGGTACCTTTGAGGCCACGCAGCTAAGAATGCAAGGTTAACTTGCTAAAGAAAGAGTGTTAGAAAATGAGAAGGTGCATCCTGAGGCTGCTTAGTCCCAGCTTCTGGCCCTGGTTCCCAGGGCTAAGTATCTTGTGTGAATACATCATTGGATAAAGTGCATAGTCACTACTCCTTTGCCGCTGTCAATGTTTTCCTAGTTTCAAACACGAAGAAATTCCCTAAGATGACCTATTCATGTCTTCCAAGTTTCATTCCTTCAGGGCATACTTCCATGGAGTTATTAAAATTTTTATTATCCTTTCCCGCGTGCATAATATTTGAGCCTTAAAGTGTGGTCTGGAATTCAGTTCTGCTGGAGAGAATCTTTTTTACTTAGTCCTTTAATTCTGTTGTTGTAGCAAAGCAGAAAACACTGCAGACAGTGCCATAAAATTTAAATAGTTAATGTAAAAATCTTTTCCCAACAGTTACAGGGTAATATCAAAATGTTGTGAATTGTTTATCTGTTTCTTAATGAGAAATAAGGAGTATTATAGATATCAAGAGATTCCCTAGGGCTAATGTGTTTGAGGTCCATGCGCTGAAAGTTTCTAATGTTTCATAAATTATAAACTAGCAATGTAGAATGATTTTAAAGAGTTTAAAAAATATTTTTATTTGTGGGTTTGGTTTTTTTCCCCCCCAGATTTTCTTTGGATAATGAATACAAATACACTGCACCTTTGCAATTCATGTCAGTTCCCATATGAAATTCATGTTCACATAGAGAGGCCAGTGCACGTTTGGGAAATGTACTTGCACGCAGGCAGCTAGGTTCATTGTCCTCTTGCGTCTGCAGAAAGCAATCAGGAAAACATCTGTGCTTAGCTAGAGCTGTATTTTAATGGATTGGGTTCAAATGTTGGCAGAAGGCACCCGCTCCAAGAGCCGCCAAAAGATGGTTAATTGGCTGTCAGCTTTGGAGCCTGACCATTAGCTGGGAGACACAATACTTATTTACAGAGAGTCACAATACTTATTTACAAGGCAAGCAGAAAGCAGTGGGAGTCTTTATGGCTGGGAGGAATGGAAATGAAAAGCCACAGGGTAAGTGGCACTGAAATGTTAGTGTCTTCTTTGCCAAAGGGGGTAAACAGAATGATGCCATCAGCTAGACCACTTATTCCTTCTCCAGAGAAAAGTAAACAAAAACAAATTTAAAAAAAAAAAAGAGGGGAAAAAACTTATAGTCATTTGGTGAGGGAGCTTTCTTCTGAAATTTGTAGCACTAGTCATTGCACTTCAGGAGTAAGGATTGTGCCAGGTTTACTGAAATTGTGCTGCTAAGTGGCTAAATTATCAACTTTTCTTATTACAGGTGTGTGGCTGCCTTAAAGGGGGTTCAACTGCACTTTTAAATAAATTAATAAATAAAAATATTGGAGGCAGCTGGGTTTGCTGATCCTTTACAGTCCTGCCACACACCTTCCTGGGAGAGAAGATAATGTTCCCTTCTTTATTTTTCTCTTGACCTTGACACAAAACTGGCTGAGTGCAGAACCAAATGCTTGATGGGGTGAGTTATGAATGCAAGTTTGTCTTCTCAATATGCTAGGACTTGATTGTTTGGCAGTTCCTCCTCTCTTTATATGGTATTCTTGAGCTTCTGTAAAACATTTCTAATAAAAAAAAAAAAGAGGCTAGGAAAGTGAGGGACCTTTTGCCCCCACATTTCAGGAGAATAAGTATGCTCAAACTGCTTGTAGATTTTAAAGTGTGTATGAAAATGGAAGTGGGGTATTTTGTAGCTGAAGACAACAGGGTGGTTTCAACTTTCTGGAGGAGCAGACTCCTCTGTTTTAGAAAGAGCAGGGCTGCTGCCTGGATGGACTGGGCTGGAAACTGGTTATTGGAAAACAGTCCCATGCTGTGCCTTTGAATGAAAGAAAGCCTCATAACAACTGTTGCTGTGGCATCTTCTGACTCCTGTTGCCTTATGCTTGCACAGTCATCTGCTGTTTGACCCCCTTCCCCATTGTTTTGTTGTAGCTCGGTTCCTTAAGGGAAGGAGGGTTATGGGCTTTTGTTCTGTCTGCACAGTGGCCCCCTGTCTTGCTGCAAGTTCAAACTGCTGGCCAGTTTGAACCACAGTTAGCAAAGGATGTTAAGTTCTGTCGAAATGTGGCTGGGTGGAGGAGGAAAACCCTATGGTTGCTTACAGAGTGCATTTGACTCTTAGTTCAATGCCAATTAGACATAATAAAATCCACTCAGATGCTCACCTGTAGGAGCTAGTCTAATACTTTAAGTAAATCTTAATTTGTTTACCACAGTTGCTTTAAAAAAAAAAAAAAAACAACCCAAAACCAACCACCCACCACATCAGAACACACACACAAAAGCCCTATTAATCAGATTTAAAGCATAACAACCAATGACTCTAAAATACATTAATGCAACTTATTTTGGACAGACATGCAAGTGTTTTATTACGCCAATTTTTGGCCAACATATTTTTTAATGTGTGGAGTGTTAATAGGCTGGAGTCCTTAGGCTTCTGTACTGTCCTTAGTTTTCTGTACTGTTAGACAGTGGCAACAGGAGTTGGAAATGCAGGAATGAAGTATGTTTTTTTTCACAAGAAGCAGTAAACTCCTGGTACCTGAAAAAAACCAGTTCTCCCTTCAGTTTGACAGAACAATATCTGTACTAAACTGATATGTTAATTGAGTCTGGCAGCCTCCATTTAATTGTGACTCATTGCAAATGATCGAGTTAGCTCCTCAGCTGCAGTTCTGTTTTTGTAGTGAGAATAAAAGAAAATAGGCAGCACATAAATATATATATATAGTTTTACTTTTTTTTTCCTAAAAAGCTCTGCAATTTTTAATGTTTAAAGATTTGTGATTTTCTTGATTTTTTTTTTTTTTTTTTGGTCAACCCATTTCACACATTTTTGATCACAATAATTTTAAAATTTACCTATGAAATTCAGTCTCACAATTTATTAGTTGTTATCACAACCATTGCAGATTTAAATGCATATGGGAAAAAATTAAGCACAACTACACTTATTTGGCATGGTTATGCTACAACAATAATGCCAGTAAATTTCAGTACTGGCTAGCAAAAAGAACAATGCCTGTAACAATGAGTAGCCCCAGCAGCTGGAACCAAATTCATCCTGCTTAAACTCACATGATGCTGTTGTTGAGTTAGAACAAAACCAAGTGCTATAACTTCCTTCAACAAATTAAGGAAGATACCACTGTGGATCAACCTAATGAGAAGTATCCATCTTCTAAATCTTTTTAGTCTAAAGAATGGTGGTGTAAAGCAGGGAAATAATGCAGGAGATTAAACTTGCCTTACCTGCATGTAGAAAGTAATCAGTCATTTTTATCTTCTGATTTGTATTATACTTACTATTAAGAAAACTTAAGTTAGGCTGAAGTCTTATTTTGCTAGGAGTCAAAGAGTTTAATTGTACCCATATCAAAAAGGGGTTTAGTCCAAGCTAACTGTCTAAGTTGAGAAAAGAGAGGGTGGAAGGGAAAAGAGGGACAAATGAAAAACGATGCCTGCAAGGTCTTTGCAGAACTAGAATAGGCTATAGGGACCACTTCAAATCCATTTGGTTATTACGAATTACTTGCAGACCTAAAGAAACGTTCTCCATCCAATTTGCCAATGTAGTTTGGTTTATAAATGCTAAGATATACAATGGCTTGATTAAACCCTCCAAAAGTATTTAAGCTTTAGAAGTTTCTTCCTGACTTCTGTAAACAAAAGGACTAACACACCTGTGAAATTCTGACCATTGTGTAGCAACTCTTCGAACAACTACATAATAATATCCTGTGCTTTTAAAATGCTTTCCAAGCAGAGGACAGAGTTAATATTTCTTAAAGTAAAATTTGCAAAAGATAGAGGAAAGAGCTTTAACTTAAAAAGGAACATGGGAGAAACTGGTGTCTCGGATATCAGTTCACAGAAATATGCATTGGTGCATTTCTAAACCCTTGAAAGGAAGGACCTGCTAGGGTTTCTGCTATAACAGTCCGTGTTTGCATTATTCCCAGAGCTCTCGCCAGTGACCAGAATGTTTGGAATTGCTATTCTGTGTGTGTTCATATATGAACATATTATAAAAATATATAAATAAAAATAATCCAGGATTCAGAAAAAATAACTCAATCTCAGAACAGCTTTAAAACTTTACAGTAATAATTGGTATTGATGTACAGTACTGGTTAATTAAAGGCCTACTACTCCCACATAAATAAGAGAAAAAAAAAATTGTGAATGATCTTCATCTATGTAGTATCTCATCTCAGAAATATAGGTTAGTAGGACTGGTCCCTGATTCCTTATCTGAGATTAAAGATAATTCTTAAATTCTGACGTCATATGAAGAGGCTGAAGCTTCCCTTTTTTCTGGGGTAAGATATCATTACAGTAGCTATGCCTTTCTATAGAAAGGAGCTGTGGATAACTTACTTCCAATGATTAATGTTGTAGTTATTTCTATTGTGCTAACGCATAATGCTTCTTGCAGTTGCTTTTGTAGGATAAACCTACATCCATCAGTGGAGCGTTATCTTGCCAGCTTCTCCACTATTTTTATTCAGCTAATTCAACCATTGCATTACCTAAAAGGATCTAATTAATCATTATGTTCCTAATCTTGGCTTTTATTGAGACCACAGTTAATTAAGTTTACAAATTGACATGGCAAAGTTTGATCCAGACAAATTATCTCGGAGGAGGATTTGTATCAATAAAAATCTCCGGACCAATATATTGTTGGCTTGCACAGCTGGTGATAAAGATCTATCCGGGTAGTCCTGAGTCGCAGATGGCTCGTAAATGCAGCCATGTGATGCACGCCAACTTGCTGAAGCTACCTCAGCAAATGAGAAGCTGGAGAACGTCACAAGCTCTTCTGAAAGGTTTTGCAGTGAAAGAGGCTGATCTTGCAAGGCGTTCCATACCCCAGCTCCCGCCTAAACCAATGGCTTCTCCAAGCCTAGTATGGCACTGCTGAAATCAATGGGAACAAGGTGGGGCCTTCCTCGCGTTTCATAGGGAATTGGCCGGTGCCAGCTGGGACAGCCACCCCGGCACGTCGGAGGCCTTGGCCCACGGGTGCCGCGGGGCTGAGGCTGGCGGGGCCCGCGCGGGCTGGGGCAGGCCCAGGCGGCACCCTGGCGCGAGGGGGCCTGTGCTGGCTGAGTAGCCAGGAGCCGAGGGAGCAGGCAGCCAGCCTGGGCGGCAGCGGGGGGATGTGGAGGCTGACAGGATCTTCACGGAAACCCTGGCAGACAGTGCCTGAGCCCGCATCACTGCGCAGGGAGGCGTGCAGCCGTGCTTGGTACGGAGAGTGCCGAGCTGGGGGAGGCTCGGCCCTTGTGAAAGGCGGCTCCTTCTCCTGCAGGTCTGCAGCTGCAGAAGAGGCTCAGTGCCCCGGTAGCTGCTGAGGGGTGAGATCTGTCTGTGGAGGCCTCGGAGCCAGCCGCACCCCAAGACCACACCCGCAGCAAGGGGTGGTAGTGGCAGAGCCCCTCCTGCGGGGTGCCGGGGCCCCAACCTGCTCCCTGTGGGGTGTGTGGGTGCTTGTTGGGGGCCCAGGGTGCTGGGGAGAAGCCGCTGGGGCTTGTCCAGCTCCGGGACTGTTACGCCTGCTGTTTATACCTGTGAGTGTCAATGGCAGGGCTGGGGAGGCCTGGGCAGGGGGCCTGGGTAGGGATCTTCCTGATGGGATCCACCTGGAAAAGGGGGGGCAAGGGCACCTTGGCTAGCTGGCTGCCAGCCTGCTGAGGAGGGCTTGAAACTAGGAGCCCTGGGAGGGAGGTTACAGGCACAGTTAAGCGAGGCAGCGGTGGACAGGATTGAAAGTGAGTGGTGCAGGGTGATGGGAGCAGAGGAAACCTCAGGAATGATAAAACAGGGCAGGGGGAGGCCCGTCTCAAGTGCCTGTACACAAACACACAAGGCATCATTGGAGTAACTGAGACCTGGTGGGCCAGCTGGTGTGACTGGGGTGCTGCTATGGAAAGTCAGGCAGGGAAGGTGGGCAGGAGGAGGAGATGTGAAGGAGCAGCTTGAATGCACACATTGCTGAGAAGTGCTCCAGGCTGATGCAGAGCCTGTGGGGCAGGGCCAGAGGAGAGGCCTGGTGGGTTTGGGGTCTGTTAGTCCAGCCTCCAAACAATTCAGTACTCGTGTTTCTAGAGTCACAGGTAAAAGGAATCCTTCAGGATTTGTGCCAGATAATTGGTAATATAGTGT
Organism: Fregata magnificens; assembly: GCA_013389945.1. NCBI lineage: Eukaryota > Metazoa > Chordata > Aves > Suliformes > Fregatidae > Fregata > Fregata magnificens. Next base: position 155,331 of record WAAD01013072.1, read on the forward strand.
TAGAAACATATTAAGAACACTGGGCATTTGTTCTGGAAAAATAAACTGGTGTATTAATGTTTTGCTTTACTGGATCTCTTATTTTTTCCCAGTGGAATCAATGTTGAATATATTTAGCAGTGTTTTTCCAGCAGTATCTGCAGGCTGCGCCGATTAGATACAACAATTTATTTAGAGCGTCCATTGTTCTTTGCAGAGGCTAGATAAAGCACTGCAGGTTTTTTGTATATTTACTATGATACTGTTTGTCTCATTCCCTTTTTTTGTCTTAATTTGAAGCATTTACTCATATTCATTCTCCACCTTGCTGTCTGCTGTTGCAGTGTGAGCTCAGCAGATGACTCTAACCTGTGCTTTAATGGTATTAAGAATCCTGCGCTAACTTTAAACTACGCTGATGTTTCTGTGGCTGCAGTATAAATGGATGTGTGATAGATACATATCCCTGTTCCTGTTCAGTGCCGTGCTAAATAGTCTTGGATACTATTAGACCAAAGCTGTAAAGGGCAGGACACTTGGTTCATGCTGAGGCAGAGCTACATCTTTCAGGCACATTTGAACGTTTTAGTACAGAATGGCTGAAGTTAGGCCTAAGTAGTTTGCTGAAGGAGGGCACAACAGTTCCAAAGCAAGCGATGAGGCAGTTCCTTTGAAAGGGAGACCAAGTGGGTGAATGAAGAAGCAATTCATGCAATGGCAACTGAAATGCCATACTGTTTTGCTGATCTTTGGCAGTATTCATGAAAGGGTGGGGGGAAGAATAAGCAAACTGAAGTGTTTTGTTCTTTAGAGAAGCTTTAGCGGAAGATTATATCCCTTGCCGTATTGATTTTTCCTTTTAATGATAAAAGTCTCCTAAGTATTTTGATTCTTAGTTTTTATGTATTTTGGTCTCCTTCCTTAATTAAATGTGCAGGAAATTGATGGGAAGCAACTTACTGTTTTATTCTGGGTGAAGTGCTGTTTGAATCAGGTTGATGCAAACCAAATTATTTTTGTGTTTTATTGTTTGCTAGCTGTCCAGCAAACCAGAATATTGCTGATTCGCCCAGCTTTTCTTTTCACCTCTGTGCCAGGGATATTTACATGTGTAAGTCTTTTTAAAAAAATTCCTTGAAGCTTAGATATTTTTGCCCTTACTATGAAAATATTTTGGAAAAAAAATCTCAATTTAGATATATCGTTATCTTTTGCTAATTCTGAAAACATTAGCAGGTGAAAATAAGCTTGCTTTTGTAACATTAGTTATTGTGATACTTGAGTACAGAGAGACATCCCTGCAGTTATATTTTTCAGAGTAATGTGCTATTACTGGAACTAAATTATTCACGTAAAAAGGATGATTGATCAAACAAGCTACTATAATGTGAGGGCTAGAACAAGGTCAAACTTATTTTACAGGTATATGGAAGCTAGTAAAATCAGTAAATTGCACATGCAGACAGGTATTTCCACTCATGAATCTCATTGTTTTCATTGTTAAATTTTATAGCCTGTTTTCCACTTCTGACTTTCTCATAGACTGCAGTGTGCACTTATTCATCCTGGCCTGTAAGCACTTTACAAAATATTTATTAATGGTAATATTAAACCCAGGTACTCAGTTAGTTATACACTCCTATATCATACAAGAAATGGTATAAACCTCTTGCAGTATCTTGACACGTCAAGTAAAGATTATACTGGTTCAGTGATCTGTCTCCCAAGTACAAGCAACCTGTTGTCAGAGGTACATAATTCACAAAAAATTTAAAGCCAACAAAATAATAATAATGAGTAGTTTGTCTGGTGAATCTCCCAATCAGTTGTGGTATAAATAATTTATGTGTGAATTTCAACATTGCATGCGTTACCATTCCTAAACAGTGATTACATCTTGTTGGAGAGTCTAGGGGCTTCAACTGTGTCATAAAGCAAGTACAATTTAGGACAGGTCAGACAGAAGCTTTATTAACTATGATCATCGTGAGAGAACAGTGGGACAGCATCTCCCCCCTGCTGCCCGACTTCTCTGCCAAGTGATTGCAGACTCAACCTATATGCTGTGTCAGAGAAAGAAAAAAGAGGCGAGGAAAAACAATAATGTCAATGTTAACAAAGCAGGTATCCATCCCTGGGGGTATGGACTCCTTAAGTAGTTTGCTAACTGCCACCATTCTAAGGAATCAAACAGTAAATAACACAAAGAACAGCAGATACGAAAATGAGTGTCATGAATTTTGTATCGGGTTAGATGGCAATGCAGACTGCTTCCTGATGCTCTGTTTAGTAGAGACACTGTCTGTTCTGGCTACATTATGCTCTCAGATCCTGCTTTGCGTGTGCTAGAAAAATACAATTGTACACAGGTTTAAAGAGAATACATGCACTTATAGGGGTATTTGCTAATGCAGCAAAGAAACCCATGTCGATTTGTTAATCAGAGCAGGGACATTACGGGTCCCAAATCTGGAGCAAAAACATTTTGTGATTGCGGGGGGAGAGGGAAGGAAGCAGAATAACATTCTTATCCACTTACCTTTGTCATTGTCACAAGCCGACTCGATTGCCAGAATTCTCTTAACGCTAATTATCTGGTTGTAACTGACCCCTCCCGTGAGTTCATCCTTGAAACAGGAGGCCAATACAGTGTATCTTTACTCCTTATCTCAGCTTATTGCTGTGACCTTTGCAACAACTCGTTAATCAATTGCTTGCAATTGCAAATCAACAGCACTTTTCAGGCATGTAGAAGTTCTTCCCCATTTGTCTGGGATTTCTTCCTATTGTCTAAACTCTGAGAAAAATGGGGAAAGAGTAGTCTGAGAGAGATCAGGGCAGATCCGTTGTGGGCTGTGTTCAGCAGCCACTAAGAAGCCGTCTAGCAGCAACCAAGAAGTGATTTATTTAATTTTATTACTATAATGTTCTATGATTTTTCCCCAACTATTTCTATGCCCAGAGTTCCTATCTATTGTTTTTACACTGTTGACTCTTCCTAGTTCTCCTTCATTCTGGGCAATCTTCTGGAGACAGGAGATGCAGTTCCTTGGTTGGCTTCAATTGGACACATGGATTGGTTTTGAACATGCATTGATTTGATATAACAGCTGGACCGAAGTTTAGCAATTTGCATACAGAGAAGATGAACAGGTGTGCTGAAGCTTGTTATTCAATATTAATTTAAGAGGGTTGTGTCTTCTGTACTGGGATATTTATTCCTCGGTTTTAGCCTGTTATACTACTATGGCTACAGTATGGGGCTTGAGTTTTTCTTGTTGATTGCTTTTTCTTTTAATCTTCAAGAATCTTAAAGTTTTTATTGCCAGTTTCAAACTGTTGCAAACTGGTCTCTAGTCAGCTGCTGCTACAGCCTAGATTTTACCAGGACTTTGTTTAAAATTGATTGCTGTAATGACTGTGTTGAAGGCAGCTTATTGTCTATTATCTGAGACATGGTTGAGAATCTTAGTTACTTGATTTACATTTTTGCCAATATTTTTATCTATCTCCCCTTGTTTTAGTCACATAGTAGGTCACCTACATTATTAAGAATTTAAATTAATGTTTTAATTTTACATTTTAAGCTCTGCATTCCTTGTCATCTCCTTGTTTTACTTATTTTTAGATCTTTTCATCAACATACAGAGGCCTGCTGCAATTTTTTAATCATATCATTTGGCAATAAGCATAAAAATTAAGTAAATTTGTAAAACAAGTCAATTCATAACATGATTATTAAACTAAATGAAGGGTAGCAAATTATGAAGATCTACAAAACTGAATTATGTTCTCTATTATGCCTTGGCGGAAAAAAAAAAGGAACTCTTGAGAATTAAAATTTCAGCCTATTCAGTGTTCATTGATTAGTCTAGTGAAGCCTCATGGATATGATTAGTTTATGGCAGTCTCCAGTATTGAATATTGGAGAAAGAATTCACATCAAAAAAAATTAAGGTACAATAACCAGTCTTATGCTAATTGTGAATGTTATTTTGTGCAACATGTAATAAGATCTAAATTAGCTGTAAAAAGTGAATATAATTGTTTATATTGTCCCAGCTGTGTGTAAGTAACACCATCCTAAATTGCCTATATTTGGGCAGCAGTGAGCTTCACACTATCAAGTTTAAAAACACACTATTTTATCCCCCTTTTACTTGAAATAGTGGTTGGATATTCTAAGAAGAATTGTGAGAGAAGTAATGACAGGAAAATGATTTTGTCTGCAACACAGGTACTTTCTCTGAGTGATCTCTCCTCACAACTCCAAAACCCAGTTTGGTCTGGTTTGTTTCATTGGAGCTGTTATTCAATAAGGTTCCTGTAGCCATGTTCAATATTTCATGATTTCAGCCCCAGATAAAATATACTTCATCACATAGTTTCACTGCTCACATTTTTTATGTATTTAAATAGAACTGAACAGGATGTTTTAGAAGAACATACTTCATCTAGAAATGCCAATTTGTCAAAACCGGAATTGTGTGGGAAAGGGCTGATTTGATCCATTTTTTTTCTGTGGAAAAAGCTTTAAGAAACAGATTTCAACTGCTGAGAGCATCTCATTTCAACATTTTCAACATGCAAGTGGCAGTTTTCTTGGCTTGGAAAAAATATTTAAACTATAATTAAATGCAATAAGAATAAAAGAAATGCGTAGAATTTTAAGAGAATTAAATCATGCTAGCAAAGTAAATCAGACTTTAAGTACTTAAGACTTTAATTAAACTTTATGGCTCTGCATCCCACTGTTTTCAGCACTCCGGTGCTCAGATGCAGCTGGCTCATATTTCTTAATTTTGCCTGACATACCCTTGGCCTAATGCTGCTCCTGTTCAAACTGGTAGTAAAATAATGCTACTTCCATTCAAACTGGTAGTAAAACTGCTTTGGTGTTAGGTCGGTCCTGAACAGTTGAAAAGCTCATCTTTGCTTCTATGGCAGATGCAAGGTATAATACGCACGATCCAGGAGATGGCTACTGACTCAAGACCTGCACTGCAATGTGCTATCAATCCTACTTTATAAGAAAACCACAAATGAAACTACTGCTTAAAAGGCAATTTCAGTAAGAAGATTTGAATGCATTACAATATCATTTTCTATGATCTTTTGGTGATGTTTGAGAACGTGTGGATTACTGTCTGAGAAATGCAATTTTTTGTGCATCATTACTTCTGAGAAGAGTTGGTATAAAAAAAGCCAGTCACCAACCCATGTTGGAGAGTCCTTTGGAATCACATTACAAGGGATAAATGAAACAGGATTCATAGAATCATTAAGGTTGGAAAAGACCTCTGAGATCATCAAGTCCAACCGTCAACCCAACACCACCATGCCTCCTAAACCAGGTCCTGAAGTGCCACATCTACACATTTTTTGAACACCTCCAGGGATGGTCACTCCACCACCTCTCTGGGCAGCCTGTTCCAATGCTTGACCACTCTTTCACTAAAGAAATTTTTCCTAATATCCAATCTAAAATCGGATTGGATATAATTTCAGTAGAAATTACCCTTAAATCAGTAACTAGTTAGGAATTACTTTGATTTTCATTTGACAGAGAATGTTCTTTCTGCACATTTTTTTTTTTTTTTAAAAAACCACCTATCCTACGTAATTATTTGGTGGAGTTATAGTCCCTCTTTTTATGTGTTATTAAAAACAATTGGATCAACCTGTTGAAAAGTCGCTGGTTATTGTTAAATTGTACAGCACTTAAAGGCTTGAGAATATTTATTAAAGATTACTGGTATAATCTGGTTAAAAGAGAGCTCAGGGAATATAATATGGTATTTTTCCAAGCTGTGATTGACTGAAATGATTTTCTTTTTGGCCAGTTAAGTATTGACAGAATTGATGTTGTCATGTAAAACACTGCTTCGCCAGACTTTAAAGATTACTATATGGACCTGTAGAGAAGATGGCTATGGAAGGTTATTTGTTCTTGTATGCCATGATCAACCCTTTCCTTATTCCAGAGTAATTGTAAGAAGGGAAGGGTTATTTAAGACAGTCAATGGCCCTTTGTCATTGTGGTGGTTTTGGCTGGGATAGAGTTAATTTTCTTCATAGTAGCTAGTATAGGGCTATGTTTTGGATATGTGCGTTTGTCTTCCCAAGGAACTGTTATGCGTGATGGAGCCCTGCTTTCCTGGAGATGGCTGAACACCTGCCTGCCAATGGGAAGGAGTGAATGCATTCCTTGTTTTGCTCTGCTTGTGCACGCAGCTTTTGCTTTACCTATTAAACTGTCTTTGTCTCAACCCATGAGTTTTCTCACTTTTACCCTTCCAATTCTCTCCCCCATCCCCCTGGGGGGGGGAAGTGAGCGAGTGGCTGTGTGGGGCTTAGTTGCCAGCTGGGGTTAAACCATGGCAGCCCTTTTTGGCGCCCAAAGTGGGGCACAAAGGGTTCGAGATAATGACAGATCTGACCAGAGCATGTTAAAACAAATTTGTGATAAGCATTCATTATATTAGTTTAATAGTCGCTGGTCGCAATGTTGATTTATTTGCTCTCAGAGCTGTTGTGCCTGTTCTCAGAGTTGTGTTATGTAACCCCTTACTTGCCGTACGCACTCCCCGTGGTGCTGTTAATCACCTCTGGGAGTTGGATTACAGTTATTGCTTTGCTGTGCTGTGTAACGCTGGTTTATGGTGTGATAAAATTATCAGTTGTGAGATTGTACTCAACACTGCCGTCATTCCTGTATTTTCGGAGCCATGTCTCGGAAACTATTAATAATTATACCTTTTACCTCTTCTCCTCGGAAAACCAATCCATGGGGGAGACAGAGGGGAATGCTTTCCCCGGCTCCTTCACCTTCCCATTCTCCTTCAGGCTAGTTACAACAGCTCTTGAGAATTTTGAATATCCTTGGGATGTTCAAACCAGCATGCTCCCATTGCTATGTCTCCTGAATATGGTACAGGCCTTGTTTAGGGTTAAACAACTATTTAACAACACCATCCAGAGATCAACCCCTGGCGATGGCCACTGCAACGACTCTAACCCCAGCAACAGGCACTGCAGGTACTCAAATGCCAGATTCTCAGGAAACTGTCCATCTCGGTGAAATCAGCTCCTTTGAGGTGTTTCACGAGCAACACCAGGCTGGTGACTTGGGCCGGAATGTGCTGGTTTTGGCTGGGATAGAGTTAATTTTCTTCATAGTAGCTAGTATGGGGCTATGTTTTGGATTTGTGTTAAAAACAGTGTTAATAATGCAGAGACGTTTTAGTTGTTGCTAAGTAGTGGTTACACGAGTCAAGGACTTTTTCAGCTTCCCATACTCTGCCAGGTGGATAGCAGGAACCCCTTGTTGCTAGCCAGGCTAGGAGCAAGGGGAGGAGTTCATTGCAATGTTAAAACCTAAGACCTGGTCCAAAGGGACCAGGCATGGAGATTGTAATGGAAATACCTTTTAAATTGTTGTAACCCATTATTTGAGTTGCATGTTATAGGAATTACTATAGCAGGAACCACCTGAACCAACGGAGGAGAAGCCTTACAAGAAGCAGTGCAAATGCAGCAGTGACCCGACCTGAACTGGCTTTGGTGGCTAGTAACTCCACGCAGCACACCACCTCTCCTGTCCTGAGTGACCATCATAACAGATGGAGCCCAAAGTCATGGACTAAATGAACTCAGTGGACATTTGTGGACATTTTACAGACATTTTACAGGGGTGGTCCATTGACTAAAGGAATGATATCTGTGTAATGTATCAAAGGATGGGAAGGGTGGTGATGGGTAATGAGGATGTATTGGATAGTGTGGGAGCTGGGCAGGGCGTAAATGGTATGGAATAAGGGGTGGATAATGTGCTGGTTTTGGCTGGGATAGAGTTAATTTTCTTCATAGTGGCTAGTATGGGGCTATGTTTTGGATTTTTACTAAAAACAGTGTAGGCAATGCAGAGATGTTTTAGCTGTTGCTAAGTAGTGCTTACACTAGTCAAGGACTTTTTCAGCTTCCCATGCTCTCCTGTGTGCACAAGAAGCTGGGAGGGGACACAGCCGGGCAGCTGACCCCAACTGACCAAAGGGATATCCCACACCATATGACGTCATGCTCAGTATATAAAGCTGGGGGAAGAAGGAGGAAGGGGGGATGTTCAGAGTGATGGCATTTGTCTTCCTGAGAAACTGTTATGCGTGATGGAGCCCTGCTTTCCTGGAGACGGCTGAACACCTGCCTGCCAATGGGAAGGAGTGAATGCATTCCTTGTTTTGTTTTCCTTGCGCGTGCAGCTTTTGCTTTACCTGTTAAACTGTCTTTATCTCAACCCGTGAGTTTTCTCACTTTTACCCTTCGGATTGTCTCCCCCATTCCACCGGGGAGGGGGGAGTGAGTGAGCAGCTGTGTGGTGCTTAGTTGCCAGCTGGGGTTAAACTACAACAGTCATTCGTTGAATTACAAGTTTTCTAATTATAATGTAGATCTCACAATACTGAGTTACTGGGTTATAAAACCTTGGGCTAAATGCAGACTTAATGCACGGTAAAAAAAATAACAACACATCAATACCCACATAGTGATGAGGTGTACACACAGGGAGAAAGATAGTGAATTATTGGTAATTCTCTGAAAACATCGATCTTTAGCTTCTTCGTAGTCAAAACCTAAATACAGTCTTAGAAATTATTATGTAAAGTTGAACAACATAAAAAATTGCATTCTGTCTCTTTATGAATCATTCACATTCACACATTTGTACATTCACATGCAGAATACAGCACATTATTCTGATTCTCATCACCTCACAAAACAGAAGTAGAAAAAAGGGGAGGGATATCTGGGATGAGTGGCTTCCATATGTGGGTAAAATAAAGGTATTTTGAATAGAATAACTGGGCTTTGAAAAGATTGTGTATGTGTGTTATAGTTGCCTCTAAAACCAAGAATGGTGACTTGGACTGGAGAACAAGAAGGCACAAGGTTTAAAGTAAAGCAAAGAAAGTATTTCTTCCTGTAAAGCGAAGTATAAATTATGGAACTACTTGTTGTAAAGAGCTGTGAAGACAGAGATATATGGATTCACAGTGGATTAGACAAATTCATGGGGGGTTAAATGTATCGGGGGCTGTTGAGCAAGACGTTTAGAAGCAAGGTCTGGGTAGAAAGCCCTAAGGCAATAGAAAACAGGAAAGTAAGTGCTCTGGGCTTCTGAGAGGGCAGAAACAAATAGTTTGAATTATGGGGAAAACCTTTAAGATTATATTGGGTATAGCATTAATACATGTGTGTGCGCACATATACACAATGTTAGACTACATGATAGGATTTTCTATTTTTTTGTGTGCATGTGTACAGAAAGAGCTCTGTCTTTAGATAGGTGTAGCTGGGGGCATACCCACATATTTAGTATCTTTGCTTTGTAGTCACATATTTCTGGGTATTGTTTTCCAGAGGCTACAGACTCTTTTATACCTGTCAGTTATCGTCACTGTAGAACTATGAGGTCTCTCTGCTGTGTATTTAATGGAAGATTTTCTTTCGTCTCATTTGGGCTGTCATCTGTTAGAACTTGGCTTTGAAACTTATTTGCTTTGGAGGATAGGATCGTATTGTTTAACTGCTCACTCAGATGGGAAATACAATTTGGAAATAACATCTGTGCAGCTGTTGGGACATTCACAGGCACTGCCAGGCCTTCTATGTGATTACAAGCATGTGAGGATTGCATTCCCTCTGCTGGTTTCCTGTACTCAAATTTGAGAATGGAGATCTAGGATCGTCCCTTTATTAAAGATCCTTTCTTATTTGATTTGAATTTGACTTGAGCCTTTCAGGGATTAGGTGTATTAAAAGGACTGAGCATGCCCATGGGGGAAAGTTTGTCTTCAACTACTGTCTGTTAGTAATCCCTGTGTGATACAAAGCAAGGATGTGCAAGTTGCAGAGCACTGTAGCTCCTGTTTGATGAACGGAGGGGTCACAATGATGCCAGACTTTTGATGGGGCTTTGATTATAAAATGTTAACCGTACAGGGAGCGGGAGTGGTTCCACTGCCTCAAAGCAAGCTGAGACATATCTATTTACCTCTAAACACAGGCTGCGGTTTCAGAGTTTGTGATTCTTGGTGCTTTCCAAGTTGTCTTATGTTTGGTTTTGTATGGCCTGCTGTAATTTATGTCATAAGAGAGTTGCAAGTTCAGAAAGGCTTTCATATATGCATAATGTAACAAAATGCAGGAACAAGATGAGCTTGGAACATCTTATTGATTTATCTCTTAGTTTAAAAAAAAAAAAACAAAAAAAAACAACCCGTTTCACACAAAGTATGACTTTTAAGATGTTTAGGATGTTCTCACTCATTNAACCTTGGGCTAAATGCAGACTTAATGCACGGTAAAAAAAATAACAACACATCAATACCCACATAGTGATGAGGTGTACACACAGGGAGAAAGATAGTGAATTATTGGTAATTCTCTGAAAACATCGATCTTTAGCTTCTTCGTAGTCAAAACCTAAATACAGTCTTAGAAATTATTATGTAAAGTTGAACAACATAAAAAATTGCATTCTGTCTCTTTATGAATCATTCACATTCACACATTTGTACATTCACATGCAGAATACAGCACATTATTCTGATTCTCATCACCTCACAAAACAGAAGTAGAAAAAAGGGGAGGGATATCTGGGATGAGTGGCTTCCATATGTGGGTAAAATAAAGGTATTTTGAATAGAATAACTGGGCTTTGAAAAGATTGTGTATGTGTGTTATAGTTGCCTCTAAAACCAAGAATGGTGACTTGGACTGGAGAACAAGAAGGCACAAGGTTTAAAGTAAAGCAAAGAAAGTATTTCTTCCTGTAAAGCGAAGTATAAATTATGGAACTACTTGTTGTAAAGAGCTGTGAAGACAGAGATATATGGATTCACAGTGGATTAGACAAATTCATGGGGGGTTAAATGTATCGGGGGCTGTTGAGCAAGACGTTTAGAAGCAAGGTCTGGGTAGAAAGCCCTAAGGCAATAGAAAACAGGAAAGTAAGTGCTCTGGGCTTCTGAGAGGGCAGAAACAAATAGTTTGAATTATGGGGAAAACCTTTAAGATTATATTGGGTATAGCATTAATACATGTGTGTGCGCACATATACACAATGTTAGACTACATGATAGGATTTTCTATTTTTTTGTGTGCATGTGTACAGAAAGAGCTCTGTCTTTAGATAGGTGTAGCTGGGGGCATACCCACATATTTAGTATCTTTGCTTTGTAGTCACATATTTCTGGGTATTGTTTTCCAGAGGCTACAGACTCTTTTATACCTGTCAGTTATCGTCACTGTAGAACTATGAGGTCTCTCTGCTGTGTATTTAATGGAAGATTTTCTTTCGTCTCATTTGGGCTGTCATCTGTTAGAACTTGGCTTTGAAACTTATTTGCTTTGGAGGATAGGATCGTATTGTTTAACTGCTCACTCAGATGGGAAATACAATTTGGAAATAACATCTGTGCAGCTGTTGGGACATTCACAGGCACTGCCAGGCCTTCTATGTGATTACAAGCATGTGAGGATTGCATTCCCTCTGCTGGTTTCCTGTACTCAAATTTGAGAATGGAGATCTAGGATCGTCCCTTTATTAAAGATCCTTTCTTATTTGATTTGAATTTGACTTGAGCCTTTCAGGGATTAGGTGTATTAAAAGGACTGAGCATGCCCATGGGGGAAAGTTTGTCTTCAACTACTGTCTGTTAGTAATCCCTGTGTGATACAAAGCAAGGATGTGCAAGTTGCAGAGCACTGTAGCTCCTGTTTGATGAACGGAGGGGTCACAATGATGCCAGACTTTTGATGGGGCTTTGATTATAAAATGTTAACCGTACAGGGAGCGGGAGTGGTTCCACTGCCTCAAAGCAAGCTGAGACATATCTATTTACCTCTAAACACAGGCTGCGGTTTCAGAGTTTGTGATTCTTGGTGCTTTCCAAGTTGTCTTATGTTTGGTTTTGTATGGCCTGCTGTAATTTATGTCATAAGAGAGTTGCAAGTTCAGAAAGGCTTTCATATATGCATAATGTAACAAAAATGCAGGAACAAGATGAGCTTGGAACATCTTATTGATTTATCTCTTAGTTTAAAAAAAAAAAAAACAAAAAAACAACCCGTTTCACACAAAGTATGACTTTTANATTGATTTATCTCTTAGTTTAAAAAAAAAAAAAAACAAAAAAACAACCCGTTTCACACAAAGTATGACTTTTAAGATGTTTAGGATGTTCTCACTCATTAGCTCGGGGGGAGGGAAAGTGCACAGGGACAGATACCTACATGAAGACAGAACAAAACTGACATTTTTGGTATTTCAACAAAATTCACCTTTATAACTTCTTAGAAATGGGAAGCTTTGCAATTAGTTAAATTAAAACCACATTTAGACTTGAAGGGCTTTTGGCAAGGAAAGGGTCTTTCTATGGCCAGACCTAGAAAAGACTTTAAGACTTGCAAACCTTTTGGCCTAGACTCTGTTTATGAAGCCATGTGCCCAAAGGCATCCAAAGCACAGGATGCATCTGTACTGCAATTGCAGGTTATTGACCCGGAGAGACTCTATGCTCGTTAACTTGGGAAGGCGAACGTGGGACAAAGAATTTAGAAGGGCTTATTATTGGGAGCACAGAATGACACAAACAGTGGTATCCTATATGAGAGCCTGTGCTGGGAGGTTCATAAGGCACCACACTGCTTGGTGTCTTTGCAATCACACTTGCACCACAGACATACCGACTACTCAGAAAAGTCATGTTTAGGTTTGAATGCAAAGAGCCAGACTTAGTCTGCAGTCTGATCACAAATACAAAGAAAGTGCATGGTGGAAAAGCAAACTCTTAATCTGGTCCTGAATAGCAATTATGATGCATTTAGCATAAAATAGTAGTTACGGGAAAAATAGTTTTTCTTTTCTATTTGCAGCAATGTGGTTCCCTGTGAGATTTAATTAATGGCTCTCATTTATTCTTATTTCTCCCTATTCTGGGAGTGCTGAGTATAAAACAACACATTTTATTTGGCTTCTGGGCAGCAAACAAATTCATTTAATGTTGATATAGAAGCATCTCTTTCAATTTTAGAAGGAAAAGAGAGGGAGGGACATGGAGGGGAAATGTGATTAGTAGCATTGATATCATAGAGAATTTGAATGGCTTGAGCAATCAGAGTGAATTTTTGTGAAAACCGAATTTATACTCCTGCACAACAATTCAGAGAATGGGGAATTATCTCCAGTAGCACATTAGATAAATGGAGCCCGGAAGCTATAACCCGCTTAATCTGGATGTAACATTTTCTCTTTCGGTGGGTATAGGAGACATTAGAAACACACCTATGCTCTCTTTTTATCTTTTTCAATTAAGATAATAAGCTTTCCTTTGGATAATGTTGTCTTGAGGAATAAATATCAGGTTAAGCGAATCTTCCTTTTGGATGAGACAGGCTATACTACACATTTCACTATGATATTGAAAGGGACAGAGTAGCCAGTCTGCAAAGTTCCTCCTACAAGCATAGAAAGCAGGGAGTGAGGTGGCTATTGATGGATGGATTGAGCAAGTCAGCTAGAGGGCTGTGTTCCTTAAATTAATGGAAGTATTGCTACCAACTTTCAGTTAATTCAAGATCAAGCCTTCAGGCTTTCATTTCTACCAAGCTTGGTTGCAGACCCATTAGCATCAAGAACTGAAATCCAGTGCTATAAACTTACACCTGCCTCTTTTACATGAAAAAGGCTGCTCTTTAAAGGCAGATTAACTTCTTTTAAGGAGTCTGTTGTTCGCAGGAGAGGCTGGAACTGAAAGCAGCAGCCTATTGTTTCATGTAGCAATTGTTTAGTGCCTGTGTTTGGTTCATAGGGTCTAGATACAAGATCAATATGAAGAAGTTTTGTTCCTGTCTTGGGATCTTCAAGCTAGCAAAAGAGAGAATGAAAAGAATAAAAGAGAAATGGAAGCATAATTTAGGTGTAAAAATTGCTCAGAACCCATTGCAAAGGGCATCATAGGCAATGGTGAATCCTGAGGATTTCATAGCACCAAAAGCAGAAAGAGCAGTACCATTTCAGTTCCCTGATGACTGTACACAACATGACATTTTGAATCCTGCTCAGTGCTGTCTAACATCATCTGCTCTCATCCCTGTGTATCAGCCAATATGGAAGCACAGGTATCTCTGCTTTTGACGACATGACTAATTTATTTGTTAAAAAATATTTAGAGTGGGGAATAGGGATTTATATTTTGGCTGTTGTAGTTGCATCATTCATCAACTCTTTCTTTGCCTTTGGCAATGGACATATTCTTATCCGGCACAGTACTAATTTTAGTTCATTTAAGGCTCTCTTAGTTTAATTTTTTTCATATTTGTTGCAGCTTAAAGACACGTGACTCTGGCAACTTATGTACACCATAAGCTTGGGCTGTTTATTCCCTCCTCTCCTTGCTCCCTTTTAAAAATCTTTTTGAGTCTATTTTGTATAGAGTTTGGAAACCAAATGGTATTAGCAGGAGTGGCTGGCTGAGCTGAGTAGCTGAAGGCCATTTGGCCTTTGTGCAGATAGATCTCTTTGCCCTGTAATGCCATGCAGTTTTCACCACTGAGTCTTCTCACCAAGTGTCCTCTGTGGTCTGTCTTTCAGGCCTGGGGAAATGCACGATAGCAGCATACTCACTCATCAGGTGTTCCTCTTTCTGGTCTTAAGAATAGTTTACAATATTTGACTCCTATATCGCCAATATGTGATTTTCCAGTGTCTTGCGTCTTGTGTGGTCTTTTATGTTGGTAGGGGTAATGCTCAGTACAAAATAAATTATTTGGGATATTTTTCAGGCACACTTTTTGAATGAATTTCAGGCATGAAACAGGAGAGGATTTGACCTGCACCCTGTGGGGTGAAAGATGACAACTGCTACTTTTGACTCCTGAGTGGATATGTAGCTTCACAAATAAAATGTTTAAAGCAAACAACATTCTGGGTCCCCTAGTGTACCAGTGTGCTCATTTCTATTACATGAAAAAAGCAAGAAAAAAAAAATTAGAGTGAGAATAAACAGCTCTTTGCACACATTTATCTGTTGTATTCATGAGGCACCTTGCCTTGGGAAGCAGTTTGGATGGAAGACTGCAGATGTGCTATATTCACTGTGCTCTATGAACTGCATTTGGAGAGGATTATTCAGGATCAGAGAAGTTATCTTTTTATTCCCTGACATAGTTCTCAATTTTATTCTCAATTGGTTGAGATATCTGACCTGGTACAAGTTCTTTTTTTTTTCCAAGCGAAAAAACGTGGAGTTGGTATGATTTGCATTGGCTTTCAGATTCATTTGGCTTATTACTGAAAAATGCCTCATACAAACTCAAAGAAACAGATGCTACTTGCTGAATTTCTCTACTACTCACATACCTTCAAGCTCTTACCATAAACTTGCTATAGGGGCTGCTGTTGGCCATCTTCGTGTTTTTAATGTCACTGTCCTTTGGCAATACGTAGATCTTAGTGAAACAAGATGTTGTTTTTCTCTGCAAGCTGTATGCATTTTTTTTTCTACAGTCTGCTGTGCATTTCAGGCAGGCTGTGAGCTAATAAGATTGTTAAGGTGAATTCCCATAACAGCATGTTTTCTGCCAGAGATGAAAGGCCACATAGATATGCTTTTCTGGCTCCTTTCTCAGATGTAATTTCCCTGTTTTATCTTTTTCCTCTGCACTCTGCTGACAATATGGAATCATAATCTCTGTGTACCTACGTGGCCTTCTTCACAGTGTTATCAGAGTGCAAATATTAATTAATCGTCACTATTTTCTCCAATATACCAATTTATGATTAAAACTTTGCTTCAATTTGCACTTGTGTTTAAATTCGCACTAAGTACTTAAGGATGTTATAAAAAAACTAGCTTCCAAAATTGTTAAGTAACACCTCTTCCGGCAGGAAAATATCTATTTTACAGGGACTAAGTCAGATGTTTTGGAATGTGCTATATCCTGTACCCAGCAAGGTCGTCCAAACTAACCTTAAAAGTAAAAAAGGGAAAAGTACCGAGAACTCTATTTTGAGCTGGGTCTTCCAAGACTCCTCCGACTGGAAACCTAGAAGCTTAGGACAGAAACAATTTTATGCTGAATGCCTGCAGTCTCATGCTAGAGCTGCTTTGTGGGATCTAGTGTCATCAGGGGATTTCTGATCATCAGCTCATAATTTCTGATCATCTGTCCAATAAACCTCAGTGGTGTCAGGTTCATCCTTAGGAATCTTACCACTTTGGAGAATACAAGTGCCTAGAAAGTAAAGTATAACTTACTATTTCTATTGCCAACAAAGTGGGCTGAATTTAAACAATTTCCTTGTTGAATGGGAATGTTTAGTTGGGGTCCATGTATGCAGAAAGAAAGAAAATGCTTGTCCATACACTGATTTTAAGGAACAATAAAATTCTTTGACATTCAATTGTAAATGCAATTTTATGCAAAAGCTGCAACACACATCCAAAGGCAAAACTGAGGTCCATTTGGAAATTTGAGTCTAATTAAAGTTGTTCTCTAAACTTTGTTGGTGTCAAGCTATGGAAAGAACAGTTTAACCCTTATTGATCCATATGCAGTCAATCAAGTTAATGATATTCCTATTATTTTGGTAAGTAGTCAGAATGTGTGTGACATATATAGAACTATGGCATTCCCTCGTGGTATGTCCTCAGGCACTGAAAGAGCTGATGACATTTTATAAAATGCAGTTATGTAAAGCATTGCTTGGAGGCAAGACTGTGAAGCTAAATCTTTACTGTTTCCAAGGCAGAAAAAAAAGTTCTAATGTGTTTATCTAATCTAGCCTCAATTGCCATTGAAACTAGCCTAGGCTTATTAGTTACAGTTAACAGGACTCTTCAGTTCAGCTGCAACTAAAGGTATTTATTAATTGGTCAAACAGAGACTCAAAATTATTCTTCGTATTTAAAGTTGGTTATACTCATTCATAGCTTATTGAACTAATTAGAATCCTCAGACAACCTTTCATTTTTATCTAACAGAATAGTGTTCCACATCCCATCACTGATTTAATATTTCTTCTAAAGTGAACTGCTGCGGAATCTAAATTTAGAAAGGAATTCTGAACAGGGACAGTTTTTGCATAGCTTACAAATGAATTGCTCATGAATCATTCCACGACAGATTTAGATGAGTAATATATTTTTGTAATGAGCAGTACATACATCTTTGTCAATCTTCAGGTTTAATTGGGAATACACTCAGCTCTCTCTACTGCCACATGTATTACAGTTTTGGGGTCCTGTGTGATTAAAATGGCAATTACAGGTGTCAGTGACATTACACTGATGATACCACTATGAGTTGGAAATGTGGCATGTGTAAGCAAGGAAGGAAAGTATCTCCTTGCAGTGATGCCTATCTAAAGGTGTACTAAATTTCTGCAACTTGAATCATTCCTGTTTAAATTTAGAAAAGTAATTACAACAGTTAGTTGAACTCTATCAATAAAGGATAGAAATAGATTTTCTTTTTATTGGTCATATTGATAACTTTGAAAAAGTTTTCTGTACCTAATGCTTCTGTTGGTAACTTTGTTAGCTATGGTCAAGCAATTCCCATGAGTGTAGTAAGGTTGAAAGTGCTTTTACTTGCTCAAGAATTAGGACTTGGAACATGCTCTTTGAGGATAGACTATCCAAAGCTGAACAAATAGCTTGTTTTAGACAACCACTCTCTTCTTCATGCCCCTCCATAGCACATCAAAAACCAAACCCTAATTTCATCTAGTCTCATGGAATCATGCTTTTCTCAAATTAAATTTTGCAGTTCTGCACTTGTTATCGCCCTTTGAGGTTTGCTTACACAGGATTGCACATGTTGTGGTTCAATCTGTGACTGTTGAAGAACTTCATTTTTTGCTTAAGCCTAGTGACCTGTGGGCCGACAGAAAAGGATAGCTCCTCCAGAGAGCCCTAGAAGCGGGCACCTAGGAGGTAAATGCTGCTCTGCCAGTGTTGGGGAGGGGGAGGAGGGAAGGGGCTTGTTCGAAACAATCCAACGGGAAGGCCTGGAGTAGTTTTGCTGGGAAACAAAATACCATGTCAGAGCAGTCACCATACAAATTCGTATTCTGACACTTGTGGCTAGCAAGATGGTCAGTTCCCAACTGCCAAAGGATGGTGGGCCAGGGGAATGGTTAACTGGATCATTGGTAAAAAGGCAAGGCTACTGCAAGCTTGCTACAAGTTTATTTTGACTGAGGAGACAGAAACTTCACACAGCTACAATAGTAATAGGTCATTTCTGCAATACTAAAATCCCCACATTGACTAAGAAATCAGCTTAGCAGAGGGAAAGAGTTGCATGCAATGCAGAATCCTCACTTTGTATGACTGTAAGCTGATGTGTGTTATGTGTGAATGTGTCAAAGGAATGCTTTGATTATGTTGTCTGGACCTGTGCTTTAGAAAAGAGCATTTGGATCATACCATTCTGTTCTCCCTTCTCTAGAGGATTCAGAATTAGGCAAATTCAAATGTAAACCAAAATTCTGTTCCCATCTGCAGCTAAGTAACTCTTGAAAAGGCTAAAGGAGGCAGTAGAGCAAAGCATTGTGCAAACCACAAGGGTATTCTTCCAGTGAAGCGCAGGCAGTTACCGATAGGCTCAACTCGAGCTTTAAAATGTGGTTTAGATTTTACTGTTAGACCTGTGTCAAAAAAGCTCTGAAAATTATGTATTCATTGAAGTTTTTATTCACCATATGTGTCTGAAGTTAGTTCCTCATTCTGCCAAAGAATCTCTACGGCTTTCCCTGTACCCAGAAACATTCTAAGACAAGAGGTATCTTATTGCTCACCAGTGACAGTTGTCAAAGGAGGAAGCTGTATTTCTTTGCAGCTCAAGCTAAATATCCATGGTCCCTAGTTGTGGTTGTTGGTCACACCCATCCTCTTTGGGTGGGACAAGCACTGGAGGATGGAAGTGTATGTAATGCATGTTTGACTGATGGTTCTAGCATGAGCATGAGCAGGAGTGGAGTTCATGGCTCTTCAGAGACAAGAGTATGCTAATTTGGTGGATGAGTCTAGCATGTTTCTTGCCCTTATGGAAATTAAAAAATAAAACATGAAAGAGCACTGACAAAGTCAGCTCTAGGAAGGAGATTCCAATATGCTATTGATGTTTGGTGGTGTGAATTGGCCTACTTCCTTTTAATGGCTGGCCTGCTGGTTTTTGTTTGGTTTTTTTTTTAGGGAAAGA
>WAAD01013072.1:183170-199347 GCA_013389945.1 Fregata magnificens
GGATTTGAGTAATCTGTGGTTTTATTCCACTCACAGACTAAGGGGCATTATCAGATGTTAAAAAAAGTTAACTTTCAGTGAATTAGAATCCTACATTAAAAGAAATGAATAGTAGAT
Source organism: Fregata magnificens (assembly GCA_013389945.1). NCBI lineage: Eukaryota > Metazoa > Chordata > Aves > Suliformes > Fregatidae > Fregata > Fregata magnificens. Next base: position 183,288 of record WAAD01013072.1, read on the forward strand.
GCTAAGATCTGCTCGGTTATGGACACATGCATTAAGTAATATAATCACAGCTGTTGGTTGATATTGCTGTGTGCAGTAACAGCCTGTTAAGAAAGACAAAAGGCTGTTTGAGCAATACCTTTCCTTGAGTCATCCTCCCCTGCAGAAATGTTCAGAAGTCTCCTGAACAGAGCTGTCTGTAGGTGTTCCAGCAGAGATGGTGTATGTCTGTGTTTGCCTTCCCTGCTGCTTTCCGGAAAGACCTGAAGTTTCATTTGAGCGCCAAAGGCTTGTTTAATGGTGTTTCAGAAACTTAAGCAGCCGGATAGCAGGTGCTCTTTCTGTGATCCCTGCTTTTGCCCACTTTCCAAGAATTGTAGTGCCACTGGAATCATACAATTGGGCTTCTCCTGCTAACCTCTGCCTTCGTTTGTTCCCAGCTTCGTTAAGGTCAGAATTTCAGTGAGGGTGGAGCCATTCAGAGGGCCATTAAAAAGTCCACCCAGTCTTTGAATGTGTTGAATCTCCTCTTAGTATTAGACATGTCCAGTTTTCCTCCAGTGAATGATCACTCACCCTTCACAGGAAATGTGGGGAGTCCAGCATGTGGTAGATAGAGTATGCCCGTATGGCAGCAGCCAGCACATCAAATGGCGAGTCCTCCATTTCAGCTCTCTGTTTTTATGGTTGGATTTTTGATTGTTTGGTTTTGGTTTTAATGGGGTTTTTTGGTGCTGGTGTTTTTAGTTTTTCAGGATCTTCATACTTTTTAATGTATATTTCATGCTTGTATACTTTTTACATATATAATTATGTTATGATGTTCACAACCAGGTTGAAGGGCAATTAATAACATTTATCTTCTGTTTATTAACAATAGTGATAAAAAAGTCCTATAGCTTCAAAGGGAAAACACATAATATATTTTTTGTGTGTCTGGCTAGTTTATGAACTTTACCCCTGCAGAATCCAGTTAGGCAATCCTGGATCTGAAAGTAGAAAGGTGCAAGCGGTAGAACTGCAATGTCACAGCTCTGTCATTGACCATTATGGGGCCCTGGGCTTTGCCAGTGAGGCGCTGTCCATCTCAGTCTCCACCCCTGCAAGGTACTATTCATCTCCATTGCAAACTGATGTGAGATCATCATACGAAAGAAAAACTAGAAAAAGCTAAGTATTCTTTTCTGTCTTTCCCATCTCACTTTGAGCTTATGTAAGAGGAAGTATACTGCTTTTGTCAAGGTGGACATATCTGCAATTGTAGAAGGTTATTTGGTGATACTGAATTGGAGAGGATTAGTTCATTCCAGTCAGTTAATTTGCTTTAATTTTTCAACACTAGTCTCAGCTTTGCAAAACTGTTCTTTACAAGGATATTTTAAACCCCTGAAAAAAAGAATTTGATATATTGCTATTGTTTGAGCATATATTCCCAAAAAGGATGTGTGGCTTAGCTGATGAGCTCAAAGCAACAGTGCTCCACTGCAGCCAGTAAAGTACTGTTGGATAGCAAAGAAATTCTCTCACAGAAAAGTGGTACAATACCTTCACTGTCCATGAAGAGAGGCTATGACACAGAGTAGTAATAGAAATATGTGATGCTCAGCCTTGCCTGTCTTGTGGAGATAATACTTTCAGGCTAAAGACCTTTAATTCATGGAGTCTTAGGGGGAAATCCTGACCATATCGAAAACGATGTTTTTAAAATTAAAGACTGTTTTTAAATTTTGAAACAAACAAACAAGCAAAAAGCCCTCACCAAACAGTTTTTCAAATTAAAGTATTCAGATTTAGGACTGCTGGTGCTGAGGCTTTTTTCATCATCTTTCTTCAGATTCTGACTGATTCTTCACGCAAAGATTGTGTAACATTTTGAAAAGGGTGAGTGCCTTTGCAGATTATATCACCCTAGATACTTTCTGAGGTGCTGCGTGTTCTATATACATATAGAGGCATGGTGGTGTTAGTTGATGGTTGGACTTGATGATCTTAGAGGTCTTTTCCAACCTTAATGATTCCATGATTCTATATAATCCCTGGGTAGATTTCAGCAGAGGATGGTGCACACATAGGTCCTTTTTGTGGCGTAGGAACGTTGCTATTCCTTTGTATTCAGGAAACAGGTAACTGAGAGAGAATCCTTGTCCACTGTATAATTGGTTCTAATCACGTGTTCTCATCCTGAACATTGCAACATCAATCGAATGAAAAACAAAATCACTTTTCCCCTGAGCAGTGAACAAGTGCCATGAAAATGGATGGATAGATACAGACTTGAATGCATGACTGACATGGAAATCTTCAGGGGGAAGCATCCTGGGTCAGAGGATTGGCAATGCCAGTGGCAGCCTCAATTCAGAAAAGAGGAATACCTATATTCTGCTTTTAAAAAGGAAAAAAATCCATAGTGAGAACAAGTAATGGCTGAATCGTGAAAACCTTCTCCATGGCTACAGGGTGAACAGCAGCTAAAATCTATATTTGACTACATGATAGCTACTTTATAAAGGGTCCTGTTGAGACAATGACTGCAAGAGGGCATTGGGTTGTAGGGTTAGGCTGAGCTGGCTGATTGATTAGCAATTAGAGATTTCTATTGATGAGGAGACTGGAAAAAGAAATACATGGCTGTTGCACTAGCAACCTGCATGTGAGATGGTACCTTCATCTTGCTCTATCAACAGAGTGCCAACAGTAGGTATTAATGTGCCAAGGTAATTGGTGAGATAGGTCAGTGTAGCAGAGGCAGAGTAATTTTCACATCTCAGGATTCCCAGAATACACTTTTATGGTTTGTTGTTGTCCAGAAATATCCAAGTTTAAATGACTTAGATGACCATGTGGAGCAAGAAAACGGTCAAGTGGGCAGGGAGCCAGATTGTTCATAAGCAAGAAGGGATTAAGGCGCTGTGCTAATCAGCATGTGATATTAGGCAATGCTACCAGATTTTTTTTTTCCTTCAGCCCCAAACCCCCTGTTTCCTCTTTGTAATGGTGACATGCAAAACCTCAAAACAGTGCTGAAAACCGCTACTTTCTCTGCCTAGTGAGTGTTTATTAGTTTGTGTAAGATAAACATGCTTGGCATAAACCAGAGGTGTGTAAGAAGACCTTAAACTGGACTTTATAATAAGCAAAGAGAAGGAGCTCATAGCTCATATGTATTTGTGTAAATGCAATGCTTATATATTGTAAGTGCAATGCTTATATATTGTATACAAAAGTGTACATCTTCTAGCTGACATGGTATGCAAAATACGTAACCGAAGAGATATCTATGATGTCAGATACTATTTGGATATTGAAGCATGCTATGATTTGATACTAAAAATGACCATGTTTTTTCACTCCAAGTAAGCAAATATTTATGATGTATCCAGCACTGTAGAAATAACATATTTTTAGGAGAACAATTTCTGATTTATCCTAATTCATACATTATCTTGTAAGACTAAAAGAACAGATAAGTCCTATTGAAAGATGTGTTTGTGCCTGAATGGAAGAAGAATAAATCATGTTCATGTAGTTCTAGATTGACTATTCAGTATCTGACTCGCTGGAAGGATTTGCATCAACTTTGATGGGTCTGAACCATAGAATATATCCCTTGAATGGTTCTGAGCTTTTTCATTGCAATTTAATGTCAGTAATTATCAAATGTATTGCTAAAAATGGACTTTTAATTTTAATATCTCTATAATGAAAGTGGGGAAATGTTAAAGTATCATAATAATTAATGCTTGGCAATGTTTTTCTGAAGGCAAGAGTGAAATAGTTTATCTGTGGAAATACTTTTGGTCAACCCCTTTCTAGTGTCATCACTTATCCTTTGCTGACAAATTCCTGTGGTTTCAGTACAGTAAATGTGCATGCTTAGAATTGCACCCAAGGCTCTTTGACAAGGAATATGGACTGCTAGTCCATGTGGTCAAGTGCTTTCTCAGTGCTTAGAGAAAATCTTGCCACAACAATCTGGGGATTGTTAATCGTGGGATTTTTGGTTCAAGAGTTTGAGCGTGAAGCAGATGAGACAATTCTCACAGGTGAATTTTAGAACTTATGTTTGTTGGAGAAGTTATCTTTAAATAGGGTTTGTTTGGCTTATCCTCATCAGATGTTTCTTATTATGGACTCTATAAAAGAAAACCTGGTATAGCTTATATAGATTCCAGCATCTAATGTTAGATTTATAATTTCAGAGCTAAAGTTTCTGAAAGACTCTCTAAAACTTAGCTTGGCTTCAGATTTGGAATCTTTCAATGTTTCATATCCTAAAAATTTAGGGTTTTTTCCTTTAGCAATTATAGGCACTCTACTGTCCTCTTGGATATAGTTGTGTGTACTTGGTATAAGAACAAGATTTCAGGAACTAAAAGACTATTTCTAGAGTTACTCCGTATTCACCTTGGAGTAACAGAAAAAATTTGGTTTGCAAACCTTAAAATTAAGTGAAGAACAAGGGCTGGGGGTCCAATCAGAAGCTGCAGATTCTATTCAGAAACCTATTCACAACTAATCTATATCTACTAATTATTATCACAACATTTTGGTAATCACAGTTTTAAGAAATTTATCTGCACAATGACCCTATAATTAAGGAAGTTATTTTCACGTAAACCTAAACTTAAATTGAGTCTCAGAGCAGCCAGGCCACTGTTCTTTGGAGGCACCAAAATCTTTTAATTCCTACTGAATTCAAAAGGCTGTTGATCAAGGTCACACAATGTGTCTATACAGGGGTAGGTAAGTTCCAGTTCCAACTCCTGAAGTGTCCATATCCATGTGCATCTAGTGAATGGAATATTTCTGAATACTATTTCAACTGCATATACAAACTGAAGTGAAATGGCATCAGCTGCTCCAACTTTCAGATTCTGAAATTTTTAAACTGAATGGTTGGAAAAACCCCATGTAAACACATATTCATCTAGGTCTTAGAAATTGCTTGTAAAATTAAGATCATTGAATAATCTTATATCGTCTTGTGCCTTCAATGGTAACTGAGGTTGTGGCAATTCTTAATCGTCTCAGGAGTCCACCTAAATTTGCATTTCTTCTGAGCTTTCTCAGCTCATGGCACCTTTCCATGGAGCCAGCTCACCTAAAAGGCTTCTTTTCAAGGTGACCAATGCAAACTTTGCAGTACAGTATTTTGGTCAATTGATCTTTGTTGTTTGCTTGTATTTTTTTCCCCTACTTTTCTCCACGTTATTTCTCGTGTGATTTTTCTGCTCAGTACTTATGTTGTCATTTTCAGTACAACCACTTTTTGCTTTCTGGGTATTTTTGTTTAATTTTGCATGCAGTGCTCTCCTGTGTCTGTAAATTGATACGTCATAAATAAATCAGGCTGTGATGCAAGTATGAATAAGATTTAACTTGAATATAGAGTCAATGTCATTGCAGATGATGAAGAAAACAATTAACCTGTAATCACATTCTGAATACGGATTCTTAAAGCATTGGTAAACGTTAATAAATAAACCAAAGACAGCTTCTGTTATATACCTATGTTATTGATATATACACCCATATTACTGAAATATTTATGGCATAAAATGGGAAGATATAATTGCTATTCATCTTTCATCAAGAAGAAACTATAAATAAAAGAAAACACATAAAGAAATGAAGAAAACACATAAAAATAAAATAGCTTGGAGAAATTTTGTCCCTGCTAGATAATTTATCAGGCAGGCTGAGAAGAGTTTTGTCCCAAGTTTGAATCATTCAAAATTTGCCTATTTAATGGGAGGGAATTTCTCAGTGTGTGCTTGATATGTTCATATATAAGAGGGTCAGAGCAGAATGGAGAGGCTTAAAAAGCTTTGTACTATGGTATATGTATGACTGAACTGCCATCACGCAGGAGCTGTAGAAAACAACGCAAAGGCAATCCTGGAGTCAGTGTCATTCCTATGCCATCCCCAGGAGCTGCGTGTACCTGGAGGGGCACTGTGTGACCCAAGGGTCTGCACCAGAGCTGTGTAAGCCGGGCACACTCCAGCACTGCCTCACTGCCCTCCTGCCCTGGCCTGGGAGGTCAGAGCTGGCTCAGGAGGACTTATTCATAAAGACAACTTTTTTTCCCTGCCCCATGTCTGGATTTAACTGACTTCTTCTATTGTACGATGTAGAGAAACCTGTTATTCATTGTTCTGACTTGAACTGCATAAGTTAGCACTGTGGCATTTCACTGTGTGATACCTCTTGAACTTAAAGGGTTGCGATGTTTCAGAGCTGAGCTCTTGCTGCACACCAAAGCTACCACGTGTCATTGAAAACCTCCTGTGGTGGTGGAAAGAATGAAATAAACTGGAAGCAGGGAGGTTGCCTGGCATTTTGTAAGGGCAGGTGGGCAAGGGGAATGTTGTAGTGAGTGGATGGGAAAAGGACGACGTTTCTGTGTGAAAAGCAGTGACTGCACCACAGTCACAACACAAAGAAATGGTGGTGTGGTAGTTTGAAGACAATGTATTGCTTCTGAAGTTTTTGAAATAGGTTATGTGATGCAGCCAACAGGCAGCTTGGTGTCTTTTTCATGGCAAGGTCTATAACAAGGGAGTCTGTGTCTTACCAGGCCTAAATGAAAGTTGTAAAAGGAATTACTCTGGAAGGTGGCATATATATTATGGGATTGGGTTGTTTCTAATTGACAGAAATAGATCTTTCATCAGTTCCATGATTCCTACTAGGAATTTATTGCTGTAAAGCAAGTGCATCAATAGAAGTAGCACATCATTCTGGAATATGGGTATCTTGGGTTCAATTTAATGGTGTGCCTTGAAACAAAGGACAGCCAACTGACAAAGCAAGTTGTTTGGTAATGAAGTAACTGAATTCTAGAAAATTGCAGTCGTGCAGTGCAAACCTAGTAAATCCACTGATATTGTCACAATGCTCCTAACTAAAGCCAACTTTGATGAAAGCTGTCTTTAGCCTAAGATCTTACTGCTCCTTGAAGAAAGCTTGTACTGAGAAACAAATGACTAGGCTTTTCTGCTACTGGCATTTTCTTTCCTCTTCTGTTCTGCAGATTGGAAGGTACCGAGGGATAACACAAACTGAGGCAGACAGGACTGAGTGAGAGACCTATAAACAGATGTGAATCAGTGTCTGTATCTTAGGAAGCCAGGTGGATTTAGTAGTGAAGGGAGAGAAATATTTTCCTGATTTTTCAGTTAATAAATTAGTTACCACTAGAAAGCGTAACTATCAAAAAGCATGATTTGCAAAGCAGCACTGTGCTATAAATTGGAATCAAGAAGGAAGCCTTTTCCTACCCTGGATTTTTGCATTTAGAAATGATTAGAGAATCATAGGATAACCCTGGCTGGAAGGGACCTTAGGAGGTCCTATGTAAGTCCATGAGTGTTGATCCATGTTTTTCTTCCTTGCTCAGCTTTCCCCTCTGTCTATACTGGATATTTAGTTCCAAGTTTTCTTCGAGACATTGCACTCATAGACTCTATCGATTAAGGGGGAAAAAAAAAATTCCCCTGAAAGCTGAAGAAGGTGCACACAGTGTGTGCTACATATTCACGTTCCAGAGTCCAGGGCCTCCTAGCCAAGTGGAGCCTGGTCTCTGGCTTTGGGAAAGGCAATGTGCAAAAAGTCACACTCAAACACTTTCCAGACAGAAGACCAATCCTGAAATAAAAAGTCTGTGAATCTGGGGAGATTCCTCTGAGCAGAAATCACCAGCTGAACCAAGTATGTATTATCTAAGCAGATTGTCTATGATAAGACATCAGAGAGCAACACAGCAAGCTCTGGTTTTGTCTTTCATTGATAAAAAGAGCTAAAATTTTTCATCTGGTCCTTGTTGGTGGTTGTCTCTCAATAGACCGTGGTGGAGCTGTTTGATTTCTAGTAATTTGTTCCTTCCCCAGAAGTCATCAGATGTAGATAGAGACAGATTCTAATAACATCAACCACGCTATCTCCATGGTAATGAGACATCTTGTCTCAACTTGGGAGGTTTTGTTTGTTTATCACTATGAATTTCATTGCTATACAGGGAACAGCAGGTGAATTTGCCCGAATAGCTAAAGAGAAAACGATGGCTGCTTTTTATATAATCCATTACAAATGTTATTTAGAATGTGCTTCAGAATACATTAATATGGCATTTGTAAGCAGTCTTATAATTGGCAATATGTTTCAAATGCCTTTGATGTTTGGCTTGGGCAAGAGAGGAAAATCTATAGCACCGTTTGCAGAAGTCGCTTCTGAAATTCAGACTGCAGTCAAACTTTGCACACCCGTAACTTTCAGGCAAAATAAATAAATAAAAAAATGCAGTCTATCGCTTTTCTGTGAAGGCCCAAATGAGGAGAACTGAAAAAGAGAAGGAAGAATAATAGGATGTGGTTACAATTCAGGTAAACATTACAGCACTGAAGGCAGCAAGGTTTGAGACCAAGAGAGAAGGATATAGAGGGAGTGAGAGAGAGAGAGGTGGCTTTGGTGCTTCACGGAAATCCTCATCTCTGCCAAGTCCTTTTGAATAAAGAGATACGTGCAGGAGCTGGCAGGTGACTTTGGATGTGATGAGTCAAGTTCTCTTCAAGATGGAGGCAGTTTATTACAAATGGGGGAGGGTGATAAAGCTACACTAGTTAGACATATGAATGACAGAAGGTACCCCTGTGATCACCCCAGATGCCCTGTACTGCACACACTGTGGAATCCCACCTTGTAATTCGTACCAAATTAGTGTCTCTTCTAGAAAGATATTCAGTCTTGAGTGAAAAACTTCAAGAAATGGGCCATCTTTACCAGTCAGTAAGTAGCTGACAGTATGTCTCTCTCCTCAAGTCTTTTTCCCACTTCTGATTTCCAGCCATGGAATTGTGTTTTATATTGGTTAGCTAGAATATCCTCCGTGGTCAGAAATATTGACTGTGTCTCTTTCTCTTGGTACTTGGTAAGCTGTGGTCACATCAGGTCCTACTCCTTGCCTGCTTGATTGCTGGAACTAATGATGCAAAGTGCTTTAACAGGTATGGTAAGAGTAGTACAGCGTTATAATGGTTTATTTCAAGAAACAGCAAATAATGAAGTGCAGTTTGGGTAAAATTGACCTAAATTGAAATATCGTGTTTAGGAATCAAAATACTTCTGGACAGGAAAACTGGGGGACGGGGAAAGCATTTAGTCATGAAAAAAAATTTTTTTTTTTTTTAAACTGATTTCCATCAGAATCCTTTGTGTCTGAATTGATGTATTAAGTCCTAAGCGATGCACTTCTGAGGCAGTCATTGTCAGCAGTGGGGTATGGCTGGCAGAACTAAGCTCTGCTCCTGGGAGAATGTGCAATTTAAAGAAGGAACTAACACAAATGGTGTTAGGAAGTAATTATTGTCTTCATGAGGGATAATATTTCAAAAAATATCCATGAAATGGTAAAATTCATCATTAAGTCTCCAATGGCAGTTGATAATAGCATTACTTTCATTGGACAGATTATGAAGATCTGAAAAAAGGAGATTTAATATATATACAGTTTCTAGTAGGTTAAAGGCTGCATGAAAACCTTTTCATTATTAGAAATAATCTAGGCAAGCAACACCTCCTCCTCCCCATTTCTAGCACTGCTCAAGTGCCTACACAGTCCTATTCTTTTCTAGCCATTATGGACGTATTAGGTAAAGGTACACTTCAGAAATAGGAAGCTATATTTAAGGAATCATGTTTCATTTCCTAGCTCTCTGTACGTTTTCAAAGACAGCATTGCTTATATTTAGTAGCAGTTTTACCAAGAGAAGAGAAATACTTCTTTGAAGAGAGGTTGCCTTTTCAAAATGTTTTTCAAAATCATTTTCCATCTTCAAATAATATAAAACTGTGCTAAGAAGCCGTAGCAGTAAGTGCCCTTGCAAAGGAGTAAATAATAGCTGGAAGGGGCCAAAGGCTAAGGCAGTTCAGAGAGTTAATTTGTTATTAAGTTCGCTTCTGTATTTAAAGTGGAGATGACCTGACTGAAGTGATTGCACCAATTCCTTTGCTAGTATGAATTTGCATTGTTGTACTGAACATTAAAGAGGCTATTGGTATCCGTGTACATGCCAGCAGTTTTTCTCTAGGGACACCCTCTAGGGAAGCAGCCCAAATATTATATAAGATGCCTGTGTATCTCCGACAGCGAGAAATGCAGGCAGAAGCAGGAGACGGTCTAATTACTGGGCTCTGAGTTGAATCATGCGTGACACTAGCATGAACTTAACAAGAGGTTCCATCTGGTTCATGTAACTGTGAAACCCTGGCTGATGGTTGCACACGCCTTTGAGTGCAGCCCCAAGAAGGTGAAAGAAGCGTGACAGGGCTGCTGGTGGTTTGGAGGACTTNCTCCATGCAGCTGGTGGAGACACAGGCACAAGTTCATTGCTGCTTGATGTACAAACAGCACAGTGATGTATAACTTCGGGCAGATCTGCATTTAACAAAGACGCAAAAAACATTTTTCTAGCCCTTATTTGGGTTTTTATTTCATGTTGCCCAATTTATTTCTCTCCTAACCTCAGCAATCCACCAAAGGCCATTTTACAAATACTATTTTAAGAATCTCTTTCAGAGAAGTGCCTATTACAACATTTTGCTTTTCACTTGTAAAAAATGAGGAAGGAAAGGACTTGGGGCACTTAACTCCTTCAGTATCATCAGTAGTGAGTCTGTGGATTGCAATAGATACAGACGCACACACCACCGTGCACTAAATATCCTGGCTGTGAAACATTAGAATTTGAAGCCTACACGTAAGATCTACTTAAGATTTCATTGCCTTATTATTATGAAATAAAATACTGAAAGACCCTGATATGTATATATTTGGTCAGAAATTCACATTTTTGAGCAAATATAAACTGTAGATATCCAGAGCTGGATGTTAGGTGAATTTGTCCCATTAGTCCAAGCAAGAAGAAAGTTGTTAACAAACACATTATGAGTGTTCAGGATTCAGTGATGCAGACTTAATATAGCCGATTAGTGGCATTTCAGATTCTCTATAATAATAGCTAAGAAATCCGGATGGGGCTGGGACATGTGATACAAGAACTAGGGAGACCTGTGTCCCATTAGGGAAGCCAGTGGTATGCTGTGAGTACTCCAGTGCACTAACCACAGCTAAGTCACAGCCACTATGTTTGTAATAAAATTATCTGAAAGATCCTAGCTTCAATTCTAGCTCTGTTGATGAATTTCAATAAAAGAAACACTTGTTAGTATTTTTATTAGTTGTACTGGTTGTGTCAGTGTTAGAGATGGCTGAATATGATGGGTTTTGTGTCCCAGGGGACTTCTTCCTTGTTGGCCAGAACTGAATTTGCTGAACTCTAAGAAATGGGATTTTTCCCATCCCAGTCAGATAGATGTTTTCTGCGGAGGTGGGGTGGGGGGGTGGAAACCTCTAAAGATTCCTTCAAACTTTTTTTTTTCTATGATTCTGGAGTGATGTTATGTGTACTGATATCATAACTGTTGAAGTTTTGTTATGTGACGCTACTGAATGATGTCTACTTGAACACATACAGTAAATCCAGTCATGTAAATCGCTGTTTGATGCCTGCCACTTGAGCTTTTTCATGGCATGTTAAAATTAAGTAAAAAGATTCTCTGTTAGAGGCCAAGAGAATTATGTAGGCCAAGAAAAGGTCAGGAAAGACCTAGTATAAAGAACACTTTTCTAACACAGATAAGGATTTTATAAAAAGTGATTTGTGATGTTTATCTTTTCATCTCAGTTGAGTTAAAGAAGTTAGAATTATTTTGGTTATGTTAGCGGTTTACGTTATTTTGACAGCTGGAACCGAATTGATTTTTTTTCCCACCAACAGTAAGATAAAGCCTTCAAACAACTCTCCACCTGTTATTTTCATGGGAAAAGAGTCCAGGCTTTGACACAAAGCAAACAGTATTAATTATAAAATAATGTTGTTATATTCCAGCCATGAAAGTCATGAAATCAACTTGCAACATCATAACTTGGGGATGTAGTTCACTCCTGAGGCTGCCAATAGAGTGATCTACCTTCTTGTTATTGCTGCAAGATAGAAACATTATCAGCTTCACTTAGGATAGTTAACACCTAATGCAGAGGGATGCACAAATCCTGAATTTTGATCATGTGAGAGGTGATGATAGTGGTATTCAGGAATATTCGCTGGAGTGGGTTTTTGTTACAGGCTGATTTTCATGTTACAGTATTTAATAATTTATAGTACGTGATTTCTTACACCATTGGTTTTTTTAAGCTATGAAAGATGATTGTATCCCAAAGAAGGGACTTATCTCTCTTTATCTAGTCCTCTTTACTCTTCAAACAAAATTATAACGTGGATTTCTCATGGCTGGTTTCAGGCAATAGATTATTTTAAATCCTAAATAGAGAAAGAGATTTTAATTTCATTGTGAGAGCAGTCAGGATAAATTAGTTGGGAGAGGAAAACCTCAATAAATGACATTTTTTCAAGGATAATTATCTTTGAGTATATCTAGGATAAGCAAAGGATTATTGACTGAGCAGACTGTTATTGCTTTGGTTTTGGTTTTTTTTTTTTTTTTGTATAAAAATATTTTTAGCATTAGATGTCTGTGAACATCATTAAGAAAGACACCTATTCCTGTTAACACAGAGTGATGACTTCATCTGTCTTTCACTCTGCCCTAAAATTGCGCCTGAAGTAGCTCCAGCTTTCATGGGACAAAATCCCAAGCAACCCCCTTCATGCTCCCTAGCTGGGGGAAACTGTGTAAGCAACCATCATTAACAAGTCAACTTCTTGGAGCTCTTACTGCTCAGAAGGGCAAAGCTCACGAGGTGTCGAACAGCTCCTGCCAGAGGCTTTGTACCCTGCAACTCCTCATCACTCCACAAAAATCTCAATGTAACAGAAAAGTGGCAGAGAATTCCTAAAATAACAGCATGGACAATTGTCTGGGTACCATAGAAACTACCACTGCAAGGAAGAGCTTTCCCTTCTTCGGCTTTGCCACTCAAATGCTGAGAATGCAGACACTTTGTAAAGAATAAAAAAAAGTGTAAGTGTTACTTTCATGTCCTGTGATCGTCCATTTGCTCAGCTTTCATTTTCTTCCTGTGTGGGAACAGCTCTGCGCAATTAACTCTAATGTCCGAAACTTGTATCTCTTTTGTGATGCTGTGTGATGAAATTTCATATCAGAACCTTTCATAGTGTGTTCCTTCTCGTCGTTGGTCTTCAGGCAGTCAGATGACTCGACCTTCATGGCTTTTCTAGTCATGTGAGGCAATGCAAGCTGTCTTGTTGGCAGCCTGCGGCGGCCATGAGCTCTGTACCTTCCTCTTCTCTGCTGAGTTGCGGTGGTTTTTGTGTTAGATAACAGGTGCAAGAAGGTCTCAGAGGATGTGATGCCAACCCTTGGCTCCTGGCACAGAGAGTGCCTTTAATAGAAATATCTCATTCTGTATGTAACGGGATGACTAGCAAAGCCCCTCAACAGCAACAGCCTGCTAGCTGTATCCCTTAGCAAAAATCTGTTAATAGGGGTGCAGGGAAAAATGCCATCCAGACAGATGGGAATGACTCTAGGCTGCTGAAACGTTGTTCGTGTGCAGTAAATGTGTTTATTAAGGGAAGGATTCCCAGGCCAGACAGCTGCCCACAGTGTGCTCCCACACCTACGCTGAGAAGGACATGTTAGAGAGAATCCAGGGCACATTTCAACATGACAAATAGCTTCCCAAAAAGAAACCATGGGGTTTTGCCTCAGGTCAGCGTCATCATGATTGGATAGGAAAATCTGTTAGGTGAGCCTTTAATTTGCTGGTAGAAAGAACTCCCATATAAATGACAGTCTTGTTATACTTTGCATTGCCTGTTGCCTGGTTTCCCCAGGCTATTTGAAGTAGCCTAGTACGTGTTGGATGAGGGGTCAACAAGGAATGCTTTCGAAGCTGCAGTTGGTGGCTTTCTAGCTAAAATCCTTCAGCACTGGAGTTAATACGCAGTTGCTATATCAGGATGATGGGGGGAGATGGACTGATCAACTCGTGAAACATCTTGGATCTTGTTCTTTCAACGGCTTGTTGTAATTTTCACAACGTGCAGAATTTTTTTTAACCCAATATCCTGAGCTAATTTTGAAAGGAAAGTTCTGCCTCTCTAGATTTCCTCCCACATTTCATTTAAATAAGTTATTCTTCACCTTTTGTTCCAGGCTGCCGTGCTCTGTTGAATGCTACTTCAGAAATGACTGCCTTTTACTGATGGGTGAAATAATCTCTGTGCAAANCTGCAAGGAAGAGCTTTCCCTTCTTCGGCTTTGCCACTCAAATGCTGAGAATGCAGACACTTTGTAAAGAATAAAAAAAAGTGTAAGTGTTACTTTCATGTCCTGTGATCGTCCATTTGCTCAGCTTTCATTTTCTTCCTGTGTGGGAACAGCTCTGCGCAATTAACTCTAATGTCCGAAACTTGTATCTCTTTTGTGATGCTGTGTGATGAAATTTCATATCAGAACCTTTCATAGTGTGTTCCTTCTCGTCGTTGGTCTTCAGGCAGTCAGATGACTCGACCTTCATGGCTTTTCTAGTCATGTGAGGCAATGCAAGCTGTCTTGTTGGCAGCCTGCGGCGGCCATGAGCTCTGTACCTTCCTCTTCTCTGCTGAGTTGCGGTGGTTTTTGTGTTAGATAACAGGTGCAAGAAGGTCTCAGAGGATGTGATGCCAACCCTTGGCTCCTGGCACAGAGAGTGCCTTTAATAGAAATATCTCATTCTGTATGTAACGGGATGACTAGCAAAGCCCCTCAACAGCAACAGCCTGCTAGCTGTATCCCTTAGCAAAAATCTGTTAATAGGGGTGCAGGGAAAAATGCCATCCAGACAGATGGGAATGACTCTAGGCTGCTGAAACGTTGTTCGTGTGCAGTAAATGTGTTTATTAAGGGAAGGATTCCCAGGCCAGACAGCTGCCCACAGTGTGCTCCCACACCTACGCTGAGAAGGACATGTTAGAGAGAATCCAGGGCACATTTCAACATGACAAATAGCTTCCCAAAAAGAAACCATGGGGTTTTGCCTCAGGTCAGCGTCATCATGATTGGATAGGAAAATCTGTTAGGTGAGCCTTTAATTTGCTGGTAGAAAGAACTCCCATATAAATGACAGTCTTGTTATACTTTGCATTGCCTGTTGCCTGGTTTCCCCAGGCTATTTGAAGTAGCCTAGTACGTGTTGGATGAGGGGTCAACAAGGAATGCTTTCGAAGCTGCAGTTGGTGGCTTTCTAGCTAAAATCCTTCAGCACTGGAGTTAATACGCAGTTGCTATATCAGGATGATGGGGGGAGATGGACTGATCAACTCGTGAAACATCTTGGATCTTGTTCNTCTTTGAAGTGAGAAGTGCAGGATAAGGGGGATAGGCAGTGCGTGGGACTATGAAGTAGGTATTATGCGTTCTTTATTGGCTTCTGATATTTGGTGCTTTATGGGGTTTTGAGCATGTCACTTGATTTCTTATTATTGCCATTTTTTTCAGAAAAGATGTCACATTATTTTGCCACAACACCTGGAAGAGGTGGAATGGAACAAATAAGGTCATGGAATCACAAACCTATTATTAGCCCAGTGGGACAAGCATGGGTGGTTCCCTGTGTGATCTTCCTTAGAACACAGGTCTTCTCAGGTAAATCTAGCAGGTTAAATTGGAATAATGGACATGCTATATTAACTTCCCTCTCAGACACCAAGATGTCTTGCTGTTGTGCTGAGTGCTGCTTTTTTGCTTTGGGTCCTTCACCAGACAGGCTGCAGATGTGAAAATCATGTTGCTGTTCATGATGGTCAGACGGTTACAGGTCTTTGAAAAGGACCTGCTGATGCAAACATCTAATTCACCAAATTATGAGTGTATGTGCTGCCATTTCCATATTAATCAGCTTGACCCTGCACCTTACTTTAATGAATGATTGATTTTTATTTGGTTACCTCTCTGTCTCTCCTGTGGCTGTGAAGGCATGTGGGTGTCTATGCCCAGAAGAGTGTTTGCTGCCCCACGGGCCAGAGTAGATGTTCTGACACCTGCATCTCTGTTCAGG